>SNQJ01S0017178.1:152048-197656 GCA_010110895.2 Picea sitchensis
TATCAACCGTAGATTTGGGTGCTTGCACCTCAGTTGTTCATCTGCGCTCTGTCTTTAACCTGTGAGCACAAACTCATTTTTTTCTTTGAAAACTTAGGATAAGCGTTTTAAGTGGGTTTGTCCAAGCTTTCCCTGTTTTTATCACCATGGAGTTAGACATTCAACTTTCAAACCTCAAAGATATGGTTCAACATCGCTTATCATGCCTATTTTATTGAGATAAAGCAAACTTCCTTATTTTCTAACCTAATCACCTATGACAATTAGCCCACATTAAACTGTTGGACTAAGAAATTACTCTATCCTGGGGTTATTTACCCAAGATTAGGCAGTTTGGTCAAATTTATTCACTAGCTAACCTAAATCACTTGGCTAAGATTAAATAGTTTAGCTAAGCTTATTCACTACTCCTATCAACATCAATTTAAAGGACTTGGCCATGTTTAAACTTTATGAACCAAGTCATTGTTATTGCATGGGGATTTATCCATTTTCTTCTATGCCCTCTTTTATTCTTTTTTCTTTCTTTTCTTTTCTTTTCTTTTTCTTTTTCTTTTCTTTTTTCTCAACTTATTTGCAGAATGGAAAATCATTTGACAAACAAGACACTAGAGTGATAACATTTCAGTCACCATTTGATCCTATAAATTATAGGGTTATAACAAGAGGAAATCCAGATCTCCTCGGAAATCCAAACTGGCATATGCATAGTCATTGATCACCAGCATTTGGGGCCTCAACTAGTCAAAAAATGAATCGTTATATTTGATTATAGGCCCTGCTACATGCCAAGACATGAGCTTACACCACCTCATCATCCTCGGATCCTATGGGGCTGGTAAACCCCAATCTACCTATAGTCGCAGTCGTGGGACCCTCTCAAGGAAGAATGACACTAAAAGATACCTATACCCAAACTGCTTCAAGTCACCCCTTCTGCACTTTGTCAGTTGCCTCTTCATACTACAAAGAATCGTGTCCGACTAGTTGAAAACCCGAGGATCTGTGCACTCTATTGCATATTGGAAATAGCTCTGGAGAGCCATGTACGGAGCAATGCTCCCAACCATGCATGCAATGGTAAACAAGATAGTCTGTAGGGTCAAGTCGTGGACCCCCCAAATGAAAACTTTACCCTTTCTTCTCTATGCCTTAGGAACACAATGTCGGTGAACATACTCACTCATAGGAAGTCCACCACCCCTACCTCCGTTGAGAGTCACATGGGATCCACGTCGTGACAACCCCGTCAGAAAAYAGATATCCTCGATATACAGTGTCAGCGTGTGCACCCCTGCATGAAATAACTATTAATACACATCCCACATGTGGACCAGGTACTCTAACAACCTGAGTTGGGCACTCATGCTTGGGATCCTGAAAAAATTTAAAAGACCACATTCCCAGAGGGAAACAACTGTACGCGGATCATTTTCGACAATGGAATCATCCACCTCATGTTCCCTTTCCCTCCATTCCAACATCATGATGATCAATACCTGCAATGGAGCCATGAGAAGGAAGTTAGCAACTCCTTTTAACCTCTTGAATAATTTATTATTGAGTAAAAACTTGCACAAAAATCCATTTTTCATCCCTCGCAGGTGAAGCTTGCACATAGTGTGAGATTCTCGCAGGTGCACTGAAGCTCACCTGTGAAAATTCCTGAGCACATTCACCGACCCTAAAATGGACTCAAACACTTAAAATTACCAATAAAAATCGATTTTAATCCATGAAAAAGTTGAAGAATCAAGAGATTACCTCGTTCGCTGAAACCGTTTGCCGAATGACCGCCAGTACCTCCCACAATCGAGCAAAGAAATTTGGAGAAAAAGAGGTGTGTTGGACAAGTTTTTGGCAAAGTAACAATCATTTGGTAAAAAGGGATTTTCACCCATATTTATTCACTTTTTACTATTTATTATTATTTTTTGTATATTATTTTTATTATTTTGTTTAAAAATCTAATACCCTAATAGCCTTGTGAGTATGGTTTTTCCACAGGTAGGTGACCTAGAAGCCTGAATGACGGTGTGCGAGTATTTTTTCCCTTTTTCATCACATGTATGAATATCTTTTTAGGGTTTTGTAGGAAAACCTCGAGCTCAGTCTCCGTTCGTTCTCGTGCTTGAAAATACATGAGAACGTAACCGAGTATACTTTTGTCATCTTTTCGTACTTGTCATGGTAACACGAAAACAACGAAAATAAGGGAGTATCCTTTAAGCTCTTTTCACGCTCCATAAAAATGAAAAGATTGCCAAGTGATCTTGTTCTTTTCACACTCGTAAAATTATTTGAGAAAAATGTTTGATAAGCGATAATTTATCACTTTTTGGTCTCGTCGAACTAATTTACGAAAAAGGAACCGGGAGAGTTCTCTTTAATTTTTTTTTAGACTCTTAAAACATGAAAAACCTCGAGTTTTCTATCTTTGGACTTGTTAAATAAACATCAAAAGACCCTTTATGGGGCCGAACCACTCATTCCTAGGGTTCGTTAAATGTATTCCGATGGACTTGTCCGAAGAATAAGCTTACATCGACAAACATATGTTATCCTCCTCAAGCTTGTGTAAAAATAAAGAGGTACTCGCCATAAATGGTGGGGAAAATTTTGGGAAAAGGATATACCTTCGTAGTTGTATTGGTGGCAGTAAGTGTCACTCTTGAACATGATATTCCTTGTTCGTCATTTGAATATGGGTTGGGAAATTCATTTGTCTCTCGTCTGACTCACTACGAAGTCATATCTTGGGTCGTATTTGAGTCAATGTTGCCAAGACCATTGTTGTGTCATTCATATGTTCAAGAGAAGTCCAAACAAGCCCTCCATTGAGTCAGCCATCTGCAGTTATCCATTCTTACCATGTCGGCCTTCCCTGTGTCCATTTCAAATCATATTCGTACTTTGACTTACCCTCAAAATCTGTTACTTATTTCATGTCATTGATGGGGGATACATCAAGGCCCTCCTGTGATGAGTCTTTTTTCGTCGACTCCAACTCATTATCTGGGAATAAGACTTCGAAATAATTTAGTACCTTAGAACCTGCATGTCTTAATGGTAGGTCTCTTCTCTTTCGACAATGGATTCACATCATTGGTCCCTGATCGAGATATTCCTTCGAATGTTTGACTTCAGATCATTTATTCACATTCATTCGGATTGTACTTAGGTACCTTGAGATTCATTGACATCAATGGTGATTTCCATCACACTTGTTAAAGGTTTTCATCAATGACCGGTAATCGAGTGGTTTCTACCATGTTCGACTTCGACACATGTAATCACATGGCTAGAATCGTACTTTAAGATGGCAGAATTGAAGACCTTGGGTCTCATATTTTTGGCCCAGGTTGCGTTGGAGTATTTGTGATTTGCATTGACACATAGATCCACTTTGTATGTCGTGTGGCTATGTTCTAATCTGAGTCTTTTAACACATAGATCCATAGTGTATTCCTGGTGACTATGTAACATCTTGACGACATGGATCCATGGTGTATGATTGGTGTCCATGACCTACATTTATGATTTCATTCATTTGTGGTCTGAGCATGGAATTGCCTAACTCATAACTGGTATTATATTCTACAGATGCTTGATTGTTTGCAAGTTTCCAATTAGGTGTGATCCTTGTTTTTGACACACACACACATTTTAAAAAGTATTTCGTTTGTCATGAGTTCTAGCCTCATACTTTGGGGGGCATTATGTTACACATTATTTTGGTCACTCTGGTGATGTCTCTACAATTATGTGTTTAGGCTCTCATAAGGACCTTTTACCTGAGAAAAGTGATTGTTGTCTTCTTCCATAAAACATATTTTTAAGATGAGTTCGCAGGCTGACTATGTTGTAGGGTGTGAGAATCTTGATTCTCGTAGGCAACACTATACCTAGCCTGCGAGGTGTTTGCAGTCTGCTCTATATGTAGGGTGTGAACCTATTTTAAATCTTAAAAGGAAGAGGAAGTTACGAAGGTTCTAGAAGAGGATCTTCTAGAAAATGAGTTGGCATTTGCATGGTTGGCATCCTACTTACTTCTCAGATTTAGTGGGATCATCCTCATCCCTTTAACCATCTCTCCTTCTCCTATATAATGAAGGGTTTCTCAAGGAAGAGATGAAGCAAGGTTGAATAGAGAATTGATGAAAGAATTTTCTGAGGAACCCTGTTTGATTTGAATCTTGAAGACTCCATTTGTCTATCAAGCCATATTGGACCTTCTTCATGCAAGTGTAGAGAAAGTGTGTGTGTTGGAACCAAGGACCACTAAAAGGAAGCTTGTGACATCAAGGTGATCTGGTTGTATCTTTTACTTTCATTCAATATAATACAGTGGCATGTCCCTTTCCCATAAAATCATTCTTATTTTATTGCATAACTCCTTGATCCTATGCATAGGTTGACATTGAATATACTTTTCCATCTTCACTTTGGTTGGTTTGTGTTGTCTTGTACCTGATCTCACAAGAGAACCAAAGTGAAGTAGGAACAACAGAGACCCAAGGAAACGATATAAAGGTATGTCACTCATTCATTCCTAATAGTAGATTCGATGATTGCAACTTAGAGAAAGAGTCATGTCCTCTCCTGTTTTTTTCTAGATCCAGGTGGATATAGGGAGATCTGTTAGTGTCTGTATATACCGATTTATCCTATAACAACTATCCATCTAGAATAGTCTTACCTGCAAATAGATGAAAACTCATACCATTTTCCATCAAACAAACTTGGGTCCATTACCCAAACCTTTTTTCTACCTGAATTCACTACCAAAATTTCTTCAAGGGTTGACATCAATGACAACCAACCCAATTAATCAACAGTAAACTCTCTTCAAAAGTATTTTTGAATCACCTTATAAAGAAAATTACACAAAGAGATAGGTTTGAAATTGTCGAAGGACAAGGGTGTCGATCTCTTAGGAATTAGGGAAATAAACCTTGCATTAAATGGACCATAAATCCTTCCTAAAACCATGGCTTCCTCCACCACCCAAAAGATATCATCTACAAAAATATAAAAAAATTCAAGATAAAAATCCATAGTCCACCAATTAGGACCCATACTCTTTTCTTTTTTAAATCCATAAATAACTTCTTTCAATTCATCCTTTGTGACCAAATCCCCTATTCTATCATTCAATTCATGATTGAAGAATCGGGGAAATAACCTTACAACCATAATCTACTCCACAATATGGTTCTCATGCATCTCCTTGAAAAAATACTCAAAGTGGGCCTCCCCTGCTCTCGAAATATCCCTAAAGGATCTAAGATTAGATCTGTTACGCCCATCAAGTCCCAAATTGTATTGAAGAAATTCTTGTGAGATGAAAATTTATGAAAGAATCTGGCGTTACTATCACCCTCTTCTAACCAGACTGCTCAACTTTTTAATCACCAAGTTGTTTCCTCAAATGACAACAAGTGATATTTTTGATCCTCAAAATCTCTCAAGTCCACATGTTCCATTCGATTTTTTGTTTTCGCAATATGATTCAAAAATATAACTCTCATTGTCTGTATTATATACTTCATCAAAGTTTTTTTTTATCCTTGATCCTAAATTCACTTTGGATATTCAAGTATTTAGAGGATAAGTGGAATCATCAGTTGCACATTTTTTAGTCATAGTATTTTTCTTATAAGTTGAGAGATATTTCATCGATGGGGATTTATTAGGGGTTCCATCCAATGGGAATTTTTCCACAAGTGGGATTTCTAATGGCTATTGTCCTATTTTTTAGTGATCAAGGATGATGAAGAACATATTTTAGGAGAATTAGTATGCCAATAATTGTTGAAAGTTTCTTGAGGATCACTTCTCAAGGGTGCTTCCAGGAAGTGTTCATTGGTGGTCTATTTTATTTAATGATTGGTGCACTCATGCTCACCCTTCACTTGCAAGGAATTTATATCTTTTAAGGATCATAAGTTTAGTTATTTTGTGGAATATTAGGTGTAAGTCAGGCTTTTCTAATGAATTTGTCCCACCTTTTTTGTTTTGTTCTATGTGGTGGAATGAAGTTCACCATTAGCTTCTAGCCAAAGGAGGTATATCGATAAAATATGTCTTCTCTTTGTACCCAAGTGAGTTGTGTTATCCCTAATCCGAACCCCATTTGTAATTGTACATGTAGTCTAGTCAGCCATTGGTACCAATTGTAAATGAAAATGTACATATAGTTTGGTGAGCCACTGGCACCAAGTTTTGGTTTTGTTCGCACCTGAGGAGTGCGCAAGGATTTTTATCAAAAAAGGGTGCACACAATTCATAGAGTTGCATGAACCTGGGTAAGTGCGCATGGTTTCCACATCAAATGAATGATTTCAGAGTGTGGTATGCACTTGAGCAAGTGCGCGGGGATTACCTTGAAGTAGGAATCATATATATGGATGTATATGTATTTGAGGTCGGAGATCTTGTGTTGTTATTAAGCTGGTGAGTCGAGATGAAAATAGGTCAATGCACCTATCTTTATAAAATGTAATCACACTCAAGTTATTAATAATATCGCATCGATGTGTGAAAACAGATCAAATGAAATGAGATGGGGGGTTAAACTCCACCGAAAAATGGAAAAGTGGGGGATAAGCCAACAGGGTGATTAAGCCCAAGCGAATATTTTATTAATATTTCCGAAAAAGTGTAATTTATGGATAATTCTTTATCCTAAGTTCCTCAGGGATGGGAATGATTCACCAAGTGGCTAAAGATATTTCTGAAGGTCACAAGTGTCAAGTCTGAGGCATGCAACATATATTGATGGCCTTAGTTTATTTTGGGAAGATCACTCATCCAGGGGAGTGGAAGCTCACTGCCATTATTTAACCGTGTTCTTGGGAAAAACTGGTTTTGCTCGAAGAAGTGAGTTTCCAGGCCCGTGTTCTATGCAAGAAGCAGTTTGTCAGACTCGTAAGAATTCTCTTCAAGTGAGATATTTGTTGGGAATTGTTCCCTGGTGTGTTGGGAATTAGTTGCAGTGCTCCAAGACATCATTTTCGGCTTATTGTTGAAGCCCTGGAAGGGAAGTGGGCCAGCCGAAGGATTGTTGAGTAGAGAAGGGGCACACTTCCTAGGTTGGGACATGCATGTGTAGAATGAGGGATTGTAGAATAGTTGCAGCTATGGGAACCTTGGATTGATAAATTTTGATGTTCATTAGACCTTAGCCTGACATTAGGAATCCTTTTTCCATGGTGGAGTTTAATACCAACTCGGGGGTGACCTGTTGTTGAACGTTTATGAGAAAAAGAGTCTATGGTTGGGAGGAATGTTTGAGTTCTTTGAAGAGTTGGTGACTTTCATAAAAGATAAGTGTTATTTATATCCTTGTCTCATCTACTGTGTGCTTAATTATCTGTGTATGAAATGGGTTTAATTCTTGTATGATGTTGCATATAATTAATTACAGTTATTCTGGATAATGTTTCTTGCACATGTAAGTGTGGTGTTGATATCCATTATTGTAGCTATACATGCTGAGTATGATATTTTTGAATAGTTTTTCCTGTTAATTTACCTTGTAATAATGAACTTGAGTCATTGAGGTGAGGTTAGAATGGATGTGTGTGAAAGAGGTTGGACTTGTTGTGCACATGGGGAAGCAGTATGTGCACACAAAGAGAACGAGATCTATTTGTGACACTAGGATGGTTGTGCGTGCAGTAGTGATCACATGTTCATAGTGATTTACATGCATACTGATGTTTGTGTGCTCGACATGCATGTGTGCACAATTGTATTCTGTTACTTCCGTTGTTATAAGTTGTTTCAAAAGAGAAAAGTTTGGGTGGAATAGACCATTTTGGATTCATGCGCGTTACTTCAATTATTTCTATGCAAACCTATGCTATAGAGTAGAAACCGTGCACTAGATTTTGGAGTAGTGTTTCTCATTTTCTTAAGAGTTGGTAACAGGACCCAGCTGAGAGGTTGGGGATGTTATAAATTCATATTAGATCATTTTGTAACTATTGGTAATGGGGGACGTTACAAAGTGTATAAGAGATATCGGTTCAACACTGGACTTGTATGGGCCAGAGATAAACAAGAAGTTGTAGAGATATTTGTTGATGATTAAAATCACAATGATGAATTTCGCCTGCAAAGGATTTCTAAAGTGTTATTATTTAATTATGATAATAATATAATACTAGTAGGTGGGACTCCCTTGTATACTAGAGGCGCAAGGATAGACACATTACACATTTTTGTTGTTGTTATGATGTTTCCTATACAATACTACATATTTTATGATGAATTCTTGATTTTATTTGGCGTGATAATAAGTGGATAATGCATTATTGTGGAATGATTTTGGTAATCACTTGTGACACAGAACAATTTCCATGGTTATGAGGATCATGTTGTTTATAGGTGCTATGTTATAACCTTGTTACTAATTCATATGTTGATTACTTAGCCACATATATGCAAGGAATAATTAAATGGTACCATGATGAAAAAAATGGGAAATTATGGAAAGATTCTAGAGTTCAAACAAAAGGAAAGATAATATGTATTAATCCTTGAGCTATAGTAAAATAGTACATGCAAATTTAGAATGAAAGAATTAATGGGTACAAGTGTTAGTCCTAGCTATTATACTAGTTGTTTGGTTAAAGGACTATGCAAATTTTATTAAATTCGAATGGAGGCACATATAGCAATGTTGATATGGATTATTGTGTAGAGTTATGGCAAATGTTAGTGTATGAAATATCCGAGTGGTGCACTATACAATAGATATGGTATCAGATCTTACAATGAATTGGCATTGATTATGCATTGGTTATATTGTTTTATTTATTGGCAGATGTTATTATTATTGGGTTGTCTCGTACTTGGAATTGAATGGGGCTAGGTGAGTAAGCGACGTGCATTTACTGCACGTCACTCCAAACCTTCCCTATCGCTTGTCACCCCAACATTGTTGCATTGATGAATTGTCTCTCTATTGGTTGTGAAGCTCCGCATTTTCAGGTTTTTGGAAGGGAAATCTCGGCCAACTCGTCATTTTAGAATTTTTCTCACAAGTATGGTTCTTTTCTCTCCATCCATGATGGATTCTTTGTTTTATGAACCAAATGGTGGCTAAGTGATGCTCAGATTTTGTGTGTTCTTGAGATTTTTGACTGTGTGTAAATATGGTGTTATGGCTCTCTGTGAGGATTGTAAAATGTTGGCAATTGTAAGAAAATAAATGGGTATTATTAAGTTTATGTGTTGGTTGTTTTCTCAGTCAGTGTGGTTTTTATGATGGTTATATTTGGAATAATAGTGAAAATGGTGCAATAAGGCTCTGATTTTGATGGTCGAGGGATTTTATTCACCGTTCTTTGTATCATTTTCTTTCAATTCATTTCCCTCTCGGTTGTTGTGGTAATCCTTATCCAGTTGTGGAGAAACCGCCAATAGTTGGTGTGTTCATTTATTTAAACCATGGGTTGTGGTTGACGACCCATTCTTACTTTATTTTCACCGAAAGTGTCCCAAAGATCCAATCTTGGCTGGCCTCGAACATTAATACAACCCTGTGTGGGTATTGAATTAATAAGAGTTATATATTTGCATTATTTCACAAAGAATGTGTTTGTTCTCATTGTTGTCATGTCAAAAGTTATTAACCTCCTAGGTGATTCGAAAAGACATTATCTCATTGTGTTTGAATACCTGCCACTATTAATTTAAACCTCATCTCTTCTCTGCAAGTGTTAGAGGCACCTGTGTGCACTAGGATATTTTACTCGAATTGCATGTGTCTCTCCTCAGGTGTTAACTTATGGTTTTGTCAAGGGCTTGGAGTAATACGTTGAAGGAACGTGTAGTTCACTGTTGTTTCATTTTCAAAATTGTGTTTTGTCTTGTGGTTGTTAATCGATGGTAAAATGGATATAAGTCTTGGAAGACCGTCAACTCTCTGTGTCTTTGTTTAAAAGGACAAACATGCTTTCCTTGCCTCTCTACAATTGATTTTTTTTAAGATCTCGACTCAGAATCTGAGTGTCTCTTCTCTCCCCGGGCATATTCTGAGGTTTGTCAAGTGTCGGGTTATCAGTTTAATGATTGTGGGATTTTAAAGAGAAATGCTCTCTCGTTTATAAACCCATCCTTTTCGGTCGAATCTTTGTGAGGTCCTTCTGGAATGAAATTGTTTGAACAAATAAGAAAGGAAATGTGAGGTTTCTTACAGTCAAGATTTTTCTTTCTATTCATTATGGTCTCGATCACTGTGTTTAATTCAACATGATTTTGATTGCTTAAGGAGACACCTATGTGAGATTACCAAGCCTGATCAGGGTTCTGGAAAGTTAAAAAAGGTGCATATATGTCAGTTTAGTTTTATCCGCTTCATATATAATATAGTCATATTGGAATCATCGTGCAAACTATCAATTGTTTAAAAAAGAAGTTATATATGTTGATACACACAGAGATCAAGTTCAAGGTTTATGTTTGGCTTTACTGCTATTATCAATTAAATATTTTTTCGATTGATATGATTGAAGACATGTGTATGATCGAGCATGATTTTAAGTCTATCCACGTTTTTTGAAAAGACACATGTGTACATTTAAATCAGGCCCGATTGTTGATTGGAGAAGAGTGATTGTTGATTGTTTATTGTGGTGCATTATTGATTATCAAGGATAGATGTTGAGAATATTGTTGTGCATGTTTTGTTTATCTTAAAATGGAGAGATCAACGTTATAATACACAGTTTTGTTGAATGGAAAATTTTTACATAATTTATAATGCACAGGCTGTTATAAATTAAGAAATTCTAGAACATTTAATTGCTATTGAGACAGCAAGTACTTTGCATACAATTAATGAACAATGAATGTTTTGGTCTTGGAAGTGGATGCTTTTTGGGTTAAATATGAAATAGAGTTATCATAGTTGATTTATTTAATTTATTTTAAGAACAATATCCATCTGATTCCCTTTCATTTTCTCACTTTTTCACTCATTACAAATCCCCTCATGATCCCAAATTCATTTTGCATGCCCTTTTCTTTAAAATTAAATTAAAGATCTATATTACAGTGATTAAGAAATAACACAAAGATGGATCACAACTGATATTTTTTGGTTATTTTTGCACAATCGATTGTTTAATGAATTATTGAGCAGTAATCATGTTCTTACACCCTTTCATTTTCTTACTTTTTCACTTAATACAATCCCCTCAGATATCCCAAAACCCTAATTCACCCCCTGCTCATTGACAATGATTAAATGAATTTTATGGATTGGATTGCATGGGTCTGATGTGATTGTTGAGAAAAACTTTGTTTCATAATAAGATATTGTCATGTATGGCTCGTTTAAGAATATAGTAGCTAATAATCGTTGCATACAAGGTGAGCTTCTCCGGGAGAAGAATTCATGGTCGAAATAACAGGGGAAAAGGAAATTGGAACAGAGGGTCTAGAACACCCAAATTTCCAATACATTTCGATGTAGATCCTAAAGAATTAAACTAAATTTTCCAAGATGGATTTTTCAATTGGATTGGACAAGGGGTAGTCCAACCTAGACCAGAGAGGCCTCCTTTCCATCCATAACAAGTCCCTAGTATCCCTGTACCCCCTCATGTTTCTTTGCAACCTGAAGTTCCCTAGAACGATTGATGGCACAAAATTGTTCACCCAATAGTATCCCACCATCGTGGTTGGCCAAATTTGTCTCTACCTTCTCCTCCTCCACCTACTAACCCAAATGTCTATATTTCCCCTGCACACTCACCTGTACAATCCTCCCATGCAAGAAAAATACTCAAAATTGAAGCCGACAATATGCATGATAAAGGAAAAGTTGTTGCTGCCCCCTCTTCTCCTTCAAGTGATTTAGCCAAATATGTTTCATCCTGCATGCACTTGAAAGATGATTTTTCTCGTGTCATCTGTGAGATCAAGCCTCAAGGCTCTACACAGCCTAAGGCTAATTCAGGAAATTCAAAAGGGGATTTTAGCAAAAAAGGAAAAATTGCTTCTAAAAGTGAAAAATACAGTTTTTTATTATACTTTATTATTTTTTTATTAAGGACATTGGACTGCTGAAGGTTTTGGAGAGCATACTATTTTTGGATATTTTGGATATTATATGTTTGGATATGATTTTAAATATCATTGATATTTAATTTTCAAATTATGGAAATGATTATGGGAGCCACAGGGAGGGATGTGTCTGATTTATTGTCTAGTTATGTTTATTTTTGTTAAATAAATTAAAGGGATTCACAAGGGGTCCCACCTACTAGTTATTATTTATTAAAAGACCCTTATTATTATCATTATTATTATTAATTATTCCACTAAACTAAAAGTTAGTTGTGTTTTTGTTAATTTAACTAAATGAAGTAGTTGAACTACTTCAACTAATTTGGAATGCATAAAAGCCAAATGAGAAGGAAGAACAAGAGAGAATAGAAGGAGAAACAATACTAACGTTTTCTCTTGACTTTTATTGAGATAGTTCAGTTTTCATTCATTCTTCAATTCATTAAAATTCTAATTCTCATTTATGACAACAGGGTCCTATTGTAGACAACAAGATTCAAAGTTGAATTACATAATTCAGAAACTTGTTTTCAGAGGTGTTGATATATCTTTGATAGTGTGTGTAGACTTGTCTGTTTATGAATTAAATTTCATGACTGATAAAGGATATTGTGTAGAGTCAAGTGGGAGACAATATATGCCAAGATTATCTAGATTTTAAAGTTCAATTTTTACTTCCCATCAAAGTCCTTTTGTATGGTTTTCAACGGGGATATCTAGGTTTGAATTTGGTCCAAACGCACTCAAGGATTTTTGTAAAGAGAATGATTCTTTTGATTTCTTGGAATGAAATAAGCGATTTCAATTCGGTCTCATATGTGTTAATATGTGACTTGGTATTTTTTATTTTGTATTCACATTTACTTTTTGCATCTGTTATATTCAGAAAATTATATAAAAATGTTATATTTTTGCAACAATCTTTTATTCAAAAAATCATCCTAACCCCTTGTAATTAATAATTGTGAATTGGGAAATACTTTTTGAGGCTATAAATATAGGGTAACATTCCCAACTATCATTCCTTATCCAAGAAAGATCTGAAAATGCTTGAGTAAGATAATTAAATATCTTTTCCTCAAAATGTATTTAACGACCATACTGGGGAGATATTCAATATCTCTCTGATTGATTCTTTGATTGTTTATTTTATTTATGGTTGTCCCTATTAATATACATCCCAATATTGAACACGGTCGTAATAATCAGACTAGCATTGCTTTAACCTTGTTTAATACTATCTTAGAGACCGCTAACACTCGAGTTGATATTGAACGCTCATAGGTAGAAATTGAGCAAGATATAAATTTCCAAGAATGTTGGGAAGCAAGGCAAAGACAACCTAGGAATAAGCCATAGATTTATTTTTCATACAATTTGGTTCTTATTTTCATCGTCAGATGCAATTGTCGAATCTAATGCACCCACACACACACATGCAAAGAATATAACACATACCCAACATTCTCCCACTTATTGTGTTCTTTGCATCCAGGTGTCCATATGATTATATATAGTCAACAATCCAGGGTAGCAATGCCCATTGTTACTCTACACCAGGATAAAATTTTTGTGCTCATAGAATTCGTCAACGAATCTACAACATTGTTCAAAGTGTCAACCTTTTCTAGTAACACCTTCTTTTCCTCAAACATGTCTCTCACAAAGTGATACTGAACATCAATATGCTTTGTCTTTGAATGATAAGTTGCGTTCTTTGCCAAGAAGATTTCACTCTAACTATCACAATGTAATATCACTTCTTGTTGTACCAAACCAATACCTAAACACAATATTTGTAACCATACTACTTCCTTGCTTGCATGAGTGGTTTCCATGTATTCATCTTCTGTAGTCGAGAGTGCCACTACAGACTATATTTTGCTCATCCAACTGATTGCTCATCCAAATAGGTTAAACACATAACCACTTGTAGATCTTCTATGATCCAGATCTCCATCCCAATCTGCATCAACAAAGACATGTATGTCCACCACTTTGTCCAATCCTGGTCTTCCTTGGTAGCAGAATCCATAATTGGTAGTGCCACGCAAATACTTGAAGACCCTCTTTACTGTTGTTCGATGCTCCTTCTCTAGTTTTGACATATACTTGCTCAAAACTCCCACTACATGTGCAATGTCCGGTCTAGTATAGACCATTGCATACATCAAACTGCCAACTACACTGGCATATGGAACATGGGACATGTCCTCTTCTTCTTCCTGTGTCTTGGGACACTGATCTGCAGATAACTTTACACCTATAGGAATAGGAACCTTAACCAGTTTACTTCCATGCATATTAAACCTCTGCAATATCGTCTCAACATATTTTCCCTGATTCAACCAAAGTTTCATGTTTGCATGATATCTTTTAATTTCCATTCCCAGAATGAAGTTACCAGCACCGAGATCCTTCATGTCAAATTCGGAGGATAGCTATGATTTCACCTCCTTTATAACATCCATGTTATTTCCTACAAAAAACATGTCATCAACATACAACACTACAAAAATGAAGTGATTACCAACCTGCTTGGAATATACATACTGATCAACCCTCCTTCTCACAAATCCCAATCCAAGGATGTATGTATAAAACTTTTGGTACCACATCCTTGGTGATTCTTCAGACCATATAGTGAATTCTTTATCTTGCATACTAGCACTTTCTTTCCCTTCACTACAAAGCCTTCTGGTTACTTCATGTATATTTCTTCTTTCAGATCCCCATGTAGGAATGTTGTCTTCACATCCATCTGTTCCACTTCAATATCAAAAGAAACAACAATAGATAAAAGAAATATAATAGAAGTTAACCTAGAAACGGGCGAAAAAATATCACCAAAGTCAATTCCCTCTACCTAGGAATAACCTTTTTCTACTAGTTGAGCTTTGTATTTCTCCACTTTTCATTCTGCATTAAACTTCTTCTTAAACAACCATTTTATACCAATAGATTTTCTTCCAACTGACAACTCAAATATATCCCATGCCTCATTCTTATCCAAGGAATTCATTTCTTCAACCATGGCCTTCTTCAATAGTTTACTATCCTCTGAATTCACTGCTTCCYTGACAGTTTTGGGATCATCATCAGTAATAGATAAAGAAAAATTGGAACAAACATTAGGTGGAATATACCTTTCTAGTTTCCTTTTATCTCTCACTGATCTCCTCAATACTGGGGTATGAGGTTCTTCTTCTTATTCTTCTTCTTCTTTTCCTTCCTCTTCTTTAGATGATTCATATTTTGCATCATCCAACTCAAGCTCTATTTTCTCAGGTTCGTCTTGCATTGGTAGGAATTCATGTTTGGACACATATTTTACCTCTCTGAAAACAACATCTCGACTATAAATAGTCGTCTTTGCTTCTGGTTTCCAAAGATTATAAACTTTCACACCATCTTTATAACCAATAAAGATACACTTTTCATCCTTTTTATCCATCTTACTCCTATTTTCCTTCAGAACATGTACATAAGCATCAAAACCAAACACTCTAATATGTTGAAGAGAGGGTTTCTTTCCAGACCATACCTCGTGTGGAGTTTTATCATCCAACGCTAATGATGGTGATCAATTGACCAGGTAACATGTTGTACCCACTGCCTCTACCCAGAATTCTTGTCCTAACCCGACACCGTTGAGCATGCTCCTTTCTTTTTCCATCAGTGTCCTATTCATCCTTTCTTTAGCTCCATTCTGCTGAGGAGTGTATGGAGTAGTATTATTCCTTGCTATACCACACTTCTTACAGAATTCTTCGAATTCATTTCCGCAGAATTCTTCACCATTATCTATTCTCAATACCTTTATTTTCTTCTCCGTCTGATTTTCTATCAGAGCCTTAAACTATTTAAATTTATCAAATAGCTCATATTTATTTCTAAGAAAATAAATCCATGTGTTCCTTGAAATATCATCTATGAATGAAACATAATACACATATTTACCTAGGGATGGAACAGGAGCAGGTCCAAACACATCATTGTGTATCAACTCTAAGATCCCCTTTTCTCTTGTAGCACCAGATGGGAATCTTACTCGATTTTGTTTACCATATATAAAATGTTCAAAGAAATCAAAATCCATGGTGCAATTAGACATACCTTCAACCATACCTTTACCATGTAGTGTTCGAAGGCCCTTTTCTCCAATATGCCCCAGTCTTTGATGCGACAACATGGTCTTCTTTTCTGGGACAATATTGGTCTTGTCTTCTTCATTTCTCTGCTCAGGGAAAACAAAACTGTTACACCCATTAGTATAATTTATTCCCAACAACTTGTACAGAGTTCCACACCGAACTCCCCTCATCAACACCATTGCTCCTCGTACCATCTTGCAAGTGTTATTTCCAAATATAGTATCCACTCCTGCATCATCCAACTTGCTTACATATATTAGGCTCCTGTCAAGTTTTGGAATGTGCAGAACCCCATGGAAATTTCTAATCCTCCCATCTTTTAGCAAAAACTTAACCCTTCCATGTCCCATGATTTTTGTTGTCGAGTCATCTCCTAGGAATACATCACCACCATCATATTTTTCATATTCAAAGAACCATTCCCTATGAGGAGTCATATGGTATGACACACCTAAGTTGATCAACCATACATCGAGGTCTTCATGTGTACTTGTAGATGTCAGGTAAACATCACCTCCTTCTTCAGTGGAGGTTTTCTCCTCTGTGGAAGAAGTACTATCAGATCCTTTTGGTTTTTCAACCTTCTTAGACTTGCATTATTTCTTATAATGCCCTGTTTTACCACACTTCCAACATTTCATCAAATATTTTCCTGGAGACATAGATCTACCTGTAGATTTAGATATCCACCCCCAAGGCTTACCAGGGTTCCTGTCTTGGGTACACCCTCTTACAAATAAACCATCTGTGTTGTGACCATCCATGTTTTTTTGTCTCATCTCTTCAGATAACAAGGATTCAACTACATCCTCATACTTCAATGTATATTGACTGGTACTACCTATTGCTACAACCATATTATCCCAAGAGTCTGGAAAAGAACATAAAAAAGTAATACACTTATCTTCTTCTGCAATCGTAATATTAAGAGAGCCAAGTTGACTTACCAGAGTATTAAAGGCATTTAGATGTTTTGTCACAGAATCTCCATCTTCCATCCTAAGACGATATAGCTTCTTTCGAAGAAACAACTTATTTACCAGGGACTTTGATTGATATAAATTCCCCAACGTATCCCATAGTTCCTTGGTTGTAGATTCTCCTAAGACATTCAACAACACCGAATTTTCCAGGTAGAGTCGAATAGTACTCCTTGCTCTTATGTCCAACTTTTCCCAATCTTCCTTCGACATATGAGTAGGTGGTGTACTAGTAGTTTTTGCACTAGTAGGTTGTGTACCAGTTGTATGTGTGCTAGTAGGTTGCATACCAATAAGATGTGTACCAGGATCCACATAAATCCATTGTTCTTTGTCTACAAGAAGGTCCTCCATTTTCATCTTACATAGCTCAAAATTTTTACCGTTGAACTTCTCTATCTCAATTCTAGAAGAACTCGTCATTCCTCTTTCTGCACTCAAATCACCACTGCAAAATCTCCCACTAAACCCAGGTTTATCATAGACCCAAGATAAACTTGATCTATCAAGACCGAGTCAAAACCTCAACAACAAAGGCATCCCTCTAAAGCCAAAAATGAGTTCTGATACCACATGTAAGTTTTAAACTTGTGAAGTAAAGCAATGCATACAGATTCTTAAGCAAAACATAATTTAATCAATGTCTCATTCACATAGTACACAAAGATTTATACCGGAAACCTTCAACCGGGAAAACCTTTCTTATATTCATTATTGAATTTCACCATTCACCATACAATATCTACAATGTTTTTACGTATTTCGTAGATACCAAAACCCTAATCCCTTAATCTGGGATTAATTTACTAAACCTATAAAAATAGCAAAATCCGCCCAAAAAAAAAAATTGGGGCATCGCCCTGAACGTTGTGCATAAGTAAGGGGGGCATACCTACCCCCCCTAGGAAATCGCCTAGCGCACGCGACACAAATTGAGCACTACTACGAAGGATCATCAGACACAGTTGTCGAATCTATCGCACCCACACACACACATGCAAAGAATATAACACATACCCAACATTCTCCCACTTGTTGTGTTCTTTGCATCCAAGGGCCCACAAGATTATATATAGTCAACAATCTAGGGAATCAATGCCCATTGTTACTCTACACCAGGAGAACATTTTTGTTCGCACAAACTTCGTCAATGAATCTGCAACATTCCTCAAAGTGTCAACCTTTTCCAGTAACACATTCTTTTCCTCAACCATGTTTCTCACAAAGTGATACTGAACATCAATATGCTTTGTCTTTGAATGATAACCAGGGTTCTTTGCCAAGAATATTTCACTCTCACTGCTTTTTGTACCAACCCAATACATGAACACAATATTTGTAACCATACTTCTTCCTTGCTTACATGAGTGGCTGCCATGTATTCATCTTATGTAGTTGAGACTGCCACTACAACTTGTCTTTTTCTCATCCAACTGATTGCTCCTCCAAATAGGTTAAACACATACCCACTTATAGATCTTCTGCGATCCATATCTCCAACCCAGTCTGCATCAACAAAGCCATGTATGTCCACCACTTTCTCCAATCCTGGTCTTCCTTGGTAGCACAATCCATAATTGGTAGTGCCACACAAATACCTGAAGACCCTCTTTACTGTTGTCCAATGCTCCTTCCTTGTTTTTGACATATACCTGCTCAAAACTCCCACTGCATGTGCAATGTCCGGTCTAGTATAGAACATTGCATAGTTCAAACTGCCAACTGCACTGGCATATAGAACATGGGGCATGTCCTCTTCTTCTTCCTGTGTCTTGGGACACTGATATGCAGATAAATTTACACCTATAGGAATAGGAACCTTGAATGGTTTACTTCCATGCATATTAAACCTCTGCAATATCGTCTCAACATACTTTCTCTGATTCAACCAAAGTTTCCCGTTTGCATGATCTCTTTTAATTTCCATTCCCAGAATGAAGTTAGCAGTACCGAGATCCTTCATGTCAAATTTGGAGGATAGCTATGATTTCACCTCCTTTATAACATCCATGTTATTTCCTACAAACAACATGTCATCAACATACAACACTACAAAAATGAAGTGATTACCAACCTGCTTGGAATATACACAGTGATCAGCCCTGCTTCTCAGAAATCCCAATCCAAGGATGTATGTATCAAACTTTTGGTACCACATCCTAGGTGATTTCTTTACACCATATAGTGACTTCGTTATCTTACAGACTAGCTATTTCTTTCCCTTCACTACAAAGCCTTCTAGCTACTTCATGTAGATTTCTTCTTCTAGATCCCCATGTAGGAATGTTGTCTTCACATCCATCTGTTCCACTTCAATATCAAAAGCAACAACAATAGATAAAAGAAATCTAATATAAGTTAACTTAGAAACAGGAGAAAAAATCTCACCAAATTCAATTCCCTCTACCTGGGAATAACCTTTTGCTACTAGCTGATCTTTGTATTTCTCCACTTTTCATTCTACATTAAACTTCTTCTTCAACAACCATTTGCTACCAAAATATTTTATTCTAGTTGACAACTCAACTATATCCCATGCCTCATTATTATCCAAGGCATCCATTTTTTCAAACATGGCCTTCTTCCATAGTTTACTATCCTTTGAATTCACTGCTTCCCTGACAGCTTTGGGATCATCATCAGTAATAGATAAAGCCAAATTGGAACGAAAATCAGGTGGACTATACCTTTCTGGTTGCCTTTTATCTCTCACTGATCTCCTCAATAATGAGGTATGAGGTTCTTCCTCTTCTTCTTCTGCTTCCTCTTCTTCAGATGATTCATATTTTTCATAATCCAACTTAAGCTCTATTTTCTCAGGTTCATCTTGCATTGGTAGGAATTCCTCGTTTGGACACATCTTTTACCTCTCTGAAAACAACATCTCGATTGTAAATAGTCTTCTTGGTTTCTGGGTTACAAAGCTTATAACCTTTAACACCATCTTTATAACCAATAAAGATACACTTTTCATCCTTTTTATCTATCTTACTCCTATTTTCCTTTGGAACATGTACATAAGCATCAAAGCCAAACACTCTAAGATGTTGAAGAGAGGGTTTCTGTCCATACCATACCTCGTGTGGAGTTTTATCATCCAACGCTGGTGAAGGTGATCGAATGACCAGGTAACATGTTGTACCCACTACCTTTGCCCAAAATTCTTATCCTAACCCGGCACCACTGAGCATGTAGTATTCTTCCTTGCTATACCACACTTCTTACAGAATTCTTCGAATTCATTTCAGTAGAATTCTCCACCATTATCTGTTCTCAATACCTTTGTTTTCTTATGAAGAAATTAAACACAAGAATAATAATTGACAAAATAGAGACAAGAACAGAAACATGGTGGAAAAGGCATAATAGACAACACATTTTATTCACTCCAATGTTACATATTTATAGTACAATGGGTGATGCCACCTCATAGAGAGATTTGCTCTAGATCCTAAAATCATGCATGATGACTAGGCTAGGCAATCTTAACTAACTCATTAGTCATCATTTGAGGATATATTACTAATATCCTAAATGAATAATACAAATATATGGTGACAATTTAGACTTAGTGATTGGTAAACGTAAGCCATAGGCTAACATCTTATTTGCCTTATTTTCTACCAGAGCCTTAAACTCTTTGAATTTATCAAATACCTCAGATTTCTTTCTAAGAAAATAAATCCATGTGTTCCTTCAAAAATCATCTATGAATGAAACATAATACACTGATTTACCTAGGGAGGAACAAGAACAACTCCAAAAACATCACTGTTTTTCAACTCTAAGATCCCTTTTGCTCTTGTAGCACCAGATGGGAATCTTACTCAATTCTATTAGTCATATATGCAAGGTTCAAAGAAATCAAAATACAGAGTGCAATTAGACATACCTTCAACCATACCTTTACCGTGTAGTGTTTGAAGGTCCTTTTCTCTAATATGCCCCAGTCTTCGATGCCACGACATTGTCTTCTTTTCTAGGAAAGTATTGGTCTTGTCTCCTTCATTTCTCTGCTCAGGGAAAACATAACCCAATAGTATAAGTTATTCCCAACAACTTGTACAAAGTTCCACACCAAACTCCCCTCATCAACAACATTTCTCCTCGTACTATCTTGCAAGTGTTATTTACAAATATAGTATCCACTCCTGCATCATCCAACTTGCTTACATAAATTAGGCTCCTGTCAAGTTTTGGAATGTGCAGAACCCCAAGGATATTTCTAATCCTTCCATCTTTTAGCAACAACTTACCCCTTCCACGTCCCATGATTTTTGTTGTTGAGTCATCTCCTAGGAATACATCACCACCATCATATTTTTCATATTCAGAGAACCACTCCCTGTGAGGAGTCATATGGTATGACGCACCTAATTCGATCAACCATACATCACGTTCTACATGTGTACTTGTAGATGCCAGGTAAACATCACCTCCTTCTTCAGTGGAGGTTTTCTCCTCTATGGAAGAAGTACTATCAGATCCATTTGGTTTTTCAACCTTCTTAGACTTGCAATCTTTCTTATAATGTCCTATTTTACCACACTTCCAACATTTCCTCAAATATTTTCTTGGAGAGATAGATCTACCTGTAGATTTAGATCTCCACCATGAAGGCTTACTTAGGTTCCTGTCTTGGGTACGGCCTCTTACAAATAAAGCATCTGTGTTGTGACCATCCATGCTTTTTTGTCTCATCTCTTCAGATAACAAGGATGCAACTACATCCTCGTACTTCAATGTAGATTGAGTGGTACTACCTATTGCTACAACCATATTATCCCAAGAGTCTGGAAAAGAACATAACAAAGTAATACACTTATCTTCTTTTGCAATCGTAATATTAACAAAGCCAAGTTGACTTACCAGAGTATTAAAGGAATTTAGATGTTCTGTCACAGAATATCCATCTTCCATCCTAAGATGATATAGCTTCTTTCGAAGAAACAACTTATTTACCAGGGACTTTGATTGATACAAATTCCCCAACATAGCCCATAGTTCCTTGGTTGTAGATTCTCCTGAGACATTTAATAACACCAAATCTTCCAGGTAGAGTAGAATAGTACTCCTTGCTCTTCTATCCAACTTCTCTTAATCTTCCTTCGACATACAAGTAGGTGGTGTAATAGTAGGTTGTGTACCATTAGGTTGCGTACCAGTAGGTTGTGTACCGGGTCCACATAAATACATTCTTCTTTGTCTACAAGAAGGTCCTTCATTTTCATCTTCCATAGCTCAAAATTTTTACCGTTGAACTTCTCTATCTCAACTCTAGAAGAACTCGCCATTCCTCTTTCTGCACTCAAATCACCACTACAAAAGCTCACACTAAACCCAGGTTTATCACAGACCCAAGATAAACTTGATCTATCAAGACCGAGCCAAACCCTCAACAACAAAGGCATCCCTCTAAAGCCAAAAATGAGCTCTAATACCACATGTAAGTTTTAAACCTGTGAAGTAAATAAATGCATATAGATTCTTAAGCAAAACGGAATTTAATCAATGGATCATTCACATAGTACACAGAGATTTATACCAGAAACCCTCAACTGGGAAAACCTTTCTTATATTCATTATTGAATTTCACCATTCACCATACAATATATACAATGTTTCTAGGTACTTCATAGATACCAAAACCCTAATCCCTTAATATGGGATTAATTTAGTAAACCTCTAAAAATAGAAAAATCCACCCAAAAAAAAAATTGGGGCGTTGCCATGAACGTCACGCGTAACCAGGGGGGGCTTACCCACCCCCCCTAGGAAAGTTCCCAATGCACATGACACAAATTGAGCACTACTACGAGGGATTGTCAGATGCAGTTGTCAAATCTGATGCACGCACACACATGCAAAGAATATAACACATACCCAACATTCTCCCACTTGTTGTGTTCTTTGCATCCAGGGGTCCACAAGATTATATATAGTCAACAATCCAGGGAAGTAATGCCCATTGTTACTCTACACCAGGATAATTTTTTGTGCTCACAGACTTCGTCAATGAATCTGCAACATTCTTTAAAGTGTCAACCTTTTCCAGTAACACCTTCTTTTCCTCAACCATGTCTCTCACAAAGTGATACTGAACATCAATATGCTTTGTCTTTGAATGATAAGTTGGGTTCTTTTCCAAGAAGATTGCACTCTCACTGTCACAATCTAATCTCATTACTTGTTGTGCCAACCCAATACATGAACACAATATTTGAAACCATACTACTTCTTTGCTTGCATGAGTGGCTGCCATGTATTCATCTTCTATAGTTGAGACTGCGACTACAGCCTGTCTTTTTCTCATCCAACTAATTTCTCCTCTAAATAGGTTAAACACATACCCACTTGTATATCTTCTACGATCCATATCTCCAACCCAGCCTGCATCAACAAAGCCATGTATGTCCACCACTTTGTCCTATCCTAGTCTTCCTTGGTAGCACAATCCATAATTGGTAGTGCCACACAAATGCCTGAAGACCCTCTTTACTGTTTTCCAATGCTCCTTCCCTGTTTTTGACATAGACCTGCTCAAAACTCCCATTGCATGCACAATGTCTGGTCTAGTACAGAACATTGCATAGTTCAAACTTTAGAAATTTCAATACAAATTAAGTATTTCCTGTGATTCTCCTAATCTAACAATTATATGCCACTGTTAAATATAGAATCGCTTCTACTATTATTCTTGCGGAAAATTAAACCACGATCACAACCACAATCAGAAAGTGAAATATCAAGAACACATAACAGAAAAGATTATATGGGAAAGCATAAAGCTAAAAACCCCACTATCATATATTATGTATATCATGAATCATGAAACATTATCATACAAAAATCTAATCCAAGAGCTCTTATTACAATACAATCGTCTCACACTATCATACACAAATCAACAAATACATGTGCCAATTCTTGTGTCCAGACAGCTTGCCTCCTTTGCACAATCTCTGCAATTCAAATTATCACAAATTGATCATTAACAAATTGCCTAGTGTGTACATGCTCAAAAGAACATCCACTACATGTGTGATCAAATCACAACTGATAGCCAAACTGTCCCTTTCACCTGTTATCTCAACTGGGTCTCCACTGGATCTGACATGCATGTAGTTAACCATGGTGAATCTTCAGTTCCATGTGAGTTCATTGATTAACTGAACTCTCACTAGTGCATGTTTAGTTACAACTAGTACAACTGATCTTAACTCACTTAACTACACTTATAATTATGTTACAAATCCAACTCACTCAGTTATGAATGAAATAATAGATTAATATTTATTATCTAATTTATTTAAGGGAAAAGTAAATTAGACACATGTTTCTTGTTGACTTTTCAACACTCCCTCTCAACAAGAAAGGGATTATCCTTCACCCCAATCCTGTCTCTATGATATTTGAATTTTCTCCTGGTGAGCACCTTCGTTAGAATGTCTGCATCCTGATATTCCATAGGAATGTATTGAAGCAACATGATCTTCCACTGCACATAATCTCTGAGATGATGATAATGGATATCTACATACTTAGATCTATCATGAAACACAGGATTAATCGAGAGTTTAATGCAACTCCGATTATCACAATAAATCACTGTCGGATCTAAATGAGAACCAAACAAGACAACCAAGATCTTCCTCATCTAGATAGCCTCACATGCAGCTTGACTTGCTACCATGTATTCCGCTTCCACTGAACTAAGTGCCACAGATCTCTGTTTCCTTCTATACCAAGAAATAGTTGTAGATCTGATACTAAAGATCCCTCTTGATGTGCTATTTCTGTCCATTGGGCTTCCCGCTCAATCTGCATCCATGAAGCCATGCAACTTCACCTCATTCATCTATCTATACCATAATCCATACTCAGATGTGCCCTTCATATATCTTAGGAGATGCTTACCTGCCTTCCAAAAGAGTTTGGTAGGCTTAACCATCGCTTGACTTAGCTGGTTAAACGCATAGAAAATGTTCAGTCTCGTGTTCACTAAATACATTAGCGAACCCACTAACTGTCAATAGACAGTAGCATCCACTACTTCTCCAGAAGTAGCATCCTCTTTCCTCCAGTTTCTTGGGAGAGGATTATCCATGGGTTTGTAGCCCTCCATGTGAAAATTACCTAGTATCTCTCTTGCATACTTTCCTTGAGACACAAAAAGTTCACCATCTCGCTGCCATATTTCCAATCCAAGGAAATAATGAAGAAGGCCCAAATCCTTCATCTCAAATTTCTTTGCAAGGTCATCCTTGCATGAGTGTATCAACTGCTCATCACTAGTAAGTATTAAATCATCAACATAAATCACAATGATTAAAAGCTTACCCTCCACCACAATTTGGTATAGGTTTGCATCCGCTTCACTTTTGGTGAAGCCCAATCTAGTGAAATAGTTGTCTATCCGAGTGTACCGAGCATGGGGTGCTTGCATTAACCCATACAATTCTCTCTTGAGTCTGCACACATGTGAATCTTTGTCAAAGGTCTCAAAACCTTCTGGTTGTTCAATGTACACTTCTTCCTCAATGATCTCGTTGAGGAATGCAGTTTTTACATCCATCTGATGAATGTGCCCGCCCATCTGCACTGAGAGTGCAAGGATGGATCTTATGGAAGAGTACCTTGCGACAGGTGCAAAGGTCTCATCATAATCTATCCCTTCGATATGTGAGAATCCTCGGGCCACAAAATTGGCCTTGTATTTCTCAACACTCCCATCAACAACTTGCTTTACCTTGTATATTCATCTCGATCCTACCACTAATTTATCAATCGGTCTTGGGACAATTTCCCATGCGCTGTTTTTGACAATGGATTCATACTCTTCTACCATAGCATAAACCCAAGTGGGGTCCTACACTGCTTCCTGAAAGGAATATGGTTCATTCATAATACATTTCCTCATGAGAGCCATGTATCCAACCAATCGATCATGAGACTGTCTCTGTCTGCGCTGTGAAGTAGGGGCTCCCACATTATGTGCAACAACTAGTCTCAATCTGTCGTCTTCCGTGGTGTGCTTTCTTCCATTTCTGATGGATGGCTCTGCTTGAATGGTTTCCTCCACTCCATGAACCTCCTCATGTGGTTGATCCACATCTTGAGACTCATCTTTGGGAACCAGTAGTTCCTCTTCTGCATGCAATTCTAGCTCACTGTCAAGCGACAACCGCATGGCTTTCCCCTCATCGAATTTTATATCCCGTCGCATAACAATCATCTTACTTTTAGGAAAATACACACGATAATTATGGGGTGTTTATTTGTACCCCACAAATATCCCAACTTCAATAGTCGGTCCCAACTTCTTCCTGGCATCCTTGGTCACATACACATAAACAGTGAGCCAAAAATTTTAAAATGAGAAACATCAGGTTTATTACTAGTAAAAGCTTCTTCAGATGTACTCATGCCAAGTACTCTATGAGGACAACGGTTCTTCACATAAACTATAGTATTGCATGATTCTTCCCACAAATGCATTGGTAGGCCCTGATCATGCAACATCGCTCGTGTTGCACCCATGATCGTTCTGTTCTTTCTCTCTGCGACCCCATTTTGTTGTGGGTTATGAGGCGCTATGAGTTTTCTTCGAATTCCTTCTCTACTACAGAAGTATTTGAATTCCTTAGATATGTATTCTCCACCATTATCACTCCTTAGAGCCTTCACTTGGTTCCCCGAATCTTTCTCCACCAATGCTTTAAACCCACAGAACTTTGAGAATGTTTGATCCTTCTGCATGAAGAATATCCAGCATTTATGAGAAAAGTCATCAACAAAAATAACATAATACCTATGTTTTGTTGTTGAGGCAACCGAGAATGGTCCACACACATCCGTGTGAATTCTCTCCAGGATCACCGAAGAACAGTTCTCCTTTTCATGAAAGGTGGACTTTACATACTTCCCCACGGTGCATCCCTTGCACTAATCTAACTAAGCAAGTGTTCCCATTGGAAGTCCAGTAGATATCTGTTGCATGATCTTCAAGGCTCCATGATGAAGATGGCTCAATCACCTGTGCCATAATTCTCCCTCATCCTGGCTCACCACTATTTTTGCCTTGCCTATCATGGCATTGCAGCCATCTACCTCTAGCATGTAGAGATTCTTAACTCGAATCCCTATATTCTTGACTTGACCCATTGCTTTATGTTGCAGATAGGCTTTTCCACTGCTAAAAACAAAATCATAGCCTCTGTTCTCCAACATTGCGACTGTGACCAGGTTTTTCTTCAGACCTAGAACATGCATAACATTTTTCAAATGAAATGGTTTACCTGACTCCCTATGAAAGGTAATGGTACCAATACCAGTTGCATTGTATCATCCATCATCGCCCATCTCTATATGCATTCTAAGATCTTTCTCCTCCAAGTCAATGAAAGACTCTTTATCTCCTGTCATGTGGAATTAAGCACCAGTATCCAAATACCACACCGATCCCGATGCACCTAAAGCCATGCATGCGATCAAAGTGAAGTCAAGCTCAAATTGTGAGACAAGAGCCTCACCAGTTGCAGATCCAACAACCGTCTTGTTCTTCCTCTTATGAAAACAGTTAGTAGTGAGATGCCCATGTTTGTGACAGTGAAAACACTTCACTTTGGACAAATCCAGATTCTTGACTTTAGACTCGGATTTTGGATGGAATTTCTTCCCTTTCCGTTTCCTTTCCTTAACAGTCAAAGAACATTCCTCTTCATCATCATGCTTTGATTAAGATCCATCTCTGGTGTTCCGCCTGAACTCCTCTTGCACTAGATCCGACCATAGTCGTTCCCAATCCAACAATTTTTCCCTTCCATTGACAGAGTCTTGATAATTGTGCCAACTCTTAGGAAGCCCTAGGAGAGCCAAGCTCACCAAATCATCAGCAACAACTATTATTCCCACACTTCCAATCTCATCCTAACATTGGACAAACTTCATGAGATATTTTGGAATGGTGTCGCCCTTTTCCATCTTGATCTTCCTTAGTTTATCTTTGAGCGCCAATTTCCTATGGTCACTACTGTTTTGGAACAAATCCATCAAAACCTTCCACATTGCATGTGGTGTGGTTTTCCCATGGAGACTTGAGACAATGTGGTCTCGTACTCCCTCCAACAGAATCCTCCTCTTCTTCACCACTTTCTTTTTCCATGCATAAATATTTTCAGTGTCTATCGCATATGGCTTAGGAACATCATTGTCAATGTAATCCTTCAAGCCATTGTCTTCAAGTACTGCTTCCATCCTGTCCTTCCAAGCAATGTAGTTCGAGCTTCCCTCGAGTGCATACTCCAACCTCAAGCCATTGAAAGACATTTCGATCTTGAATCAGCTATTGCACCAAGAAAATTTTGCAAATTCGAATGTTATCCAACCACCAAAATCGATTGCTGCAATCCCTCTTCCCTGGTAGATTCGCACCCCACCTGAGAGTAGCCTGAGGGAATTTCACACCCTACCTGTGTGTAGCCTGCGAAATTGCTTGGGAAGTTTGCACCCTGCTTCAATGTATTCCTGCGAGAATGCCAATGAAGTTCTCACCTTGCTTCACTGTAGGGTGAGGGAAGTTCACACCCTGCTTCACTGTAGCCTGTGAGAATGCTCAGGAAGTTCGCACCCTGCCTTTGTCTAGGGTGCGAGAATTATTGTTCCTGAAAATGATGGTATTTTTCAGTACTACAGTTTGCACCCTGCTAGAGACGGGACCTGCGAGAATGAAATAATGTCCGCACCTCACTTCTATGACTTCCTGGCCTCCGTGGCTCTGATACCATGTAAAAATTTCAATACAAATTAATTATTTCCTGCAATTATCCTGACCTAACAATTATACACCACTGTTAAATACAAAATTTCTTCTACTATTATTCTTGCGGAAAATTAAACCACGATCACAACCATAATCACAAAGTGAAATATCAAGAACACACAACACAAGATTTTCCGGGAAAGTGTAAAGCTAAAAATCCCACTATCATATATTATGTATATCACGAATCATGAAACAATATCATACAAAAATCTAATTCAAGAGATCTCAGTACAATACAATCGTCTCACACTGTCATACACAAATCAGAAAATACATGTACCAATTCCTGTGTCTAGATAGCTTCCCTCCTCTGCACAATCTCTGCAATTCGAATTCTCACAAATAGATCATTAACAAATTGCCTAGTTTGCACATGCTCATAAGCATATCCATTTCATGTGTGATCAAATCACAACTGATATCCAAACTGTCCCTTTCACCTGTTATCTCAACTGGGTCTCCACTGGATCTGACATGCATGTAGTTAACCATGGTGAATCTTTAGTTGCATGTGAGTTCACTAATTAACTGAACTCTCACTAGTGCATGTTTAGTTACAACTAGTACAACTGATCTTAACTCACTTAACTACAGTTATAATTATGTTACAAATCCAACTCACTTAGTTATGAATGAAATAATAGATTAATATTTATTGTCTAATTTATTTAAGGGAAAAGTAAATTAGACACATGTTTCTTGTTGACTTTTCAACACAAACTGCCAACTGCACTGGCATACAGAACATGGGGGCATGTCCTCTTCTTCTTCCCGTGTCTTGGGACACTGATTTGTAGATAACTTTACACCTATAGGAATAGGAACCTTGAATGATTTACTTCCATGCATATTAAACCTTTGCAATATCGTCTAAACATATTTTCTCTGATTCTACCAGAGTTTCATGTTTGCACGATCTCTTTTAATTTCCACTCCTAGAATGAAGTTAGTAGCACCGAGATCCTTCGTGTCAAATTTGGAGGATAGCTGTGATTTTACCTCCTTTATAACATCCATGTTATTTCCTACAAACAACATGTCATCAACATACAACACTACAAAAATGAAGTGATTACCAACCTGCTTGGAATATACACAGTAATCAACCCTGCTTCTCACAAATCCCAATCCAAGGATGTATGTATCAAACTTTTGGTACCACATCCTAGGTGATTGCTTCAGACCATATAGTGACTTCTTTAGCTTACATACTATCTCTTTCTTTCCCTTCACTACAAAACCTTACAGTTGCTTCATGTAGATTTCTTCTTCTAGATGCCCATGTAGGACTTTTGTCTTCACATCCATCTGTTCCACTTCAAGATCAAAAGAAGTAACAATAGATAAAAGAAATCTAATAGAAGTTAACTTAGCAACAGGAGAAAAAATCTCACCAAATTCAATTCCCTCTACCTAGGAATAACCTTTTTCTACTAGTCGATCTTTGTATTTCTCCACTTTTCATTTTCCATTAAACTTCTTATTCAACAACCATTTGCTGCCAACATAGTTTATTCCAGCTGACAACTCAACTATATCCCATGCCTCATTCTTATCCAAGGCATCCATTTTTTCAACCATGGCCTTCTTCCATAGTTTACTATCCTCCGAATTCACTGCTTCCCTGACAGCTCTGGGATCATCATCAGTAATAGATAAATCAAAATTGGAATGAAAATTAGGTGGACTATACCTTTCTAGTTTCCTTTTATCTCTCACTCATCTCCTCAATAATGGGGTATGAGGTTCTTATTCTTCTTCTTCTTCTTCTGCTTCCTCTTCTTCAGATGATTTAGATTTTGCATAATCCAACTCAAGCTCTATTTTCTCAGGTTCATCTTGCGTTGGTAGGAATTCTTGTTTGGACACATCTTTTACCTCTCTGAAAACAACATCTCATCTGTAAATAGTCTTCTTGGTTTCTAGGCTCCAAAGCTCATAACCTTTCATGCCATATTTATAACCAATAAATATACACTTTTCATCCTTTTTATCCAGCTTACTCCTATTTTCCTTTGGAACATGTACATAAGCATCAAAACCAAACACTCTAAGATGTTGAAGAGAGGGTTTCTTTCTAGACCATACCTCATGTGGAGTTTTATCATCCAACGCTGGTGAAGGTGATCTAATGACCAGGTAACATGATGTACCAACTGCCTCTGCCCAGAATTCTTGTCCTAACCCGACACCGCTGAGCATGCTCCTTTCTTTTTCAATCAGTTTCATGTTCATCCTTTCTACAACTCCATTCTGTTGAGGATTGTATGTTGTAGTCTTCTTCCTTTCTATATGACACTTACAGAATTCTTCAAATTCATTTCCGTAGAATTCTCCACCATTATCTGTTCTCAATACCTTTATTTTCTTCTCTGTCTTATTTTCTACTAGAGCCTTAAACTCTTTAAATTTATCAAATACCTCAGATTTATTTCTAAGAAAATAAATCCATGTGTTCCTTGAAAAATCATCTATGAATGAAACATAATACACAAATTTACCTAGGGATGGAACAGGAATAGGTCCAAACACATCATTATTTATCAACTCTAAGATCCCCTTTGCTCTTGTAGCACCAGATGGGAATCTTACTCGATTCTATTTACCATATATGAAATATTCATAGAAATCAAAATCTAGAGTGAAATTAGACATACCTTCAACCATACCTTTACCGTGTAGTGTTCGAAGTCCCTTTTCTCCAATATGCCCTAGTCTTTGATGCCACAACATGGTCTTCTTTTCTGGGACAATATTGGTCTTGTCTCCTTCATTTCTCTACTCAGGGACAATAGAACTATTACACCCATTAGTATAGGTGCTTCCCAACAACTTGTACAGAGTTCCACATCGAACTCCCCTCATCAACACCATTGCTCCTCGTACCATCTTGCAAGTGTTATTTCCAAATATAGTATCCACTCCTGCATCATCCAACTTGCTTACATATATTAGGCTCCTGTCAAGTTTTGGAATGTGAAGAACCCCAGGGACATTTCTAATCCTTCCATCTTTTAGCAAAAACTTAACCCTTCCACATCCAATGATTTTTGTTGTCGAGTCATCTCCTAGGAACACATCACCACCATCATATTTTTCATATTCAGAGAACCACTCCCTATGAGGAGTCATATGGTATGACACACCTAAGTCGATCAACCATACATCACGGTCTACATGTGTACTTGTAGATGCCAGGTAAACATCACCTCCTTCTTTAGTGGAGGTTTTATCCTCTGTGGAAGAAGTACTATCAGATCCCTTTGGTTTTTCAACCTTCTTAGACGTGCAGTCTTTCTTATAATGCCATGTTTTACCACACTTTCAACATTTCCTCAAATATTTTCTTGGAGACATAGATCTGCCTTTAGATTTAGATCTCCATCCCGAAGGCTTACCAAGGTTTCTGTCTTGGGTACGCCCTCTTACAAATAAAACACCTATGTTGTGACCATCCATGCTTTTTTGTCTCATCTCTTCAGATAAAAAGGATGCAACTACAGCCTCATACTTCAATGTAGATTGAGTGGTACCACCTATTGCTACAACCAGATTATCCCAAGAGTCTAGAAAAGAACATAACAAAGTAATACACTTATATTCTTCTACAATTGTAATATTAACAGAGCCAAGTTGAATTACCAGAGTATTAAAGGAATTTAGATGTTCTGTCACAGAATCTCCATCTTTCATCCTAAGATGATACAACTTCTTTTGAAGAAACAACTTGTTTAGTAGGGAATTTGATTGCTATAAATTCCCCAACGTATCCCATAGTTCCTTGGCTGTAGATTCTCCTGAGACATTCAACAACACTGAATCTGCGAGGCAGATTCAAATAGTACTCCTTGCTCTTCTATCCAAATTCTCCCAATATTCCTTCGACATACCAGTAGGTGGTGTACTTCTAGTTTGTGCACTAGTAGGTTGTGTACCAGTCATCTATGTGCCAGTAGGCTACGTACCAGTAGGTTCTGTACTAGGATCCACAACGATCCATTCTTCTTTGTCTATAAGAAGGTCCTCCATTTTCATCTTCCATAGCTAAAAAAATTTACCATTGAACTTCTCTATCTCAATTCTAGAAGAACTCACCATTCCTCTTTTTGCACTCAAATCACCACTGCAAAAGCTCCTACTAAACACAGGTTTATCACAGACCAAAGATAATCTTGATCTATCAAGACCGACCCAAACCCTCAACAACAAAGGCATCCCTCTGAAGCCAAAAATGAGCTCTGATACCACATGTAAGTTTTAAACTTGTGAAGTAAAGCAATGCCTATAGATTCTTAAGAAAAAAAAAATTTAATGAATGGCTCATTCACATAGTACACATAGATTTATACCAGAAACCCTCAACAGAGAAAACCTTTCTTATATTCATTATTGAATTTCACCATTCACCATACAATATATGCAATGTTTTTAGGTATTCCGTAGATACCAAAACCCTAATCCTTTAATACGAGATTAATTTAGTAAACCGCTAAAAATAGAAAAATCCGCCCCAAAAAAAACATTTGGGCCGCTGCCCTGAACACTACGCGTAACCAAGGGGGGCATACCTTCCCCCCCTAGGAAAGTGCCCGGTGCACATGACACAAAATGAGCACTACTACAAGGGATCGTTAGACGCAGTTGTCGAATCTCACGCACCCACACACACACATGCGAGGAATATAACACATACCCAACAATCTTCAATATCTCTCTGATTGATTCTTTGATTGTTTCTTTTCTTTATGGTTGTCCCTGTTGTGATACAACCCAATATTGAACCCCGTCGTAATGACCAGACTAGCATTGCTTTAACTTTTTTTAATACTATCTTAGAGACCGCTAACACCCAGGTTGAGATTGAACGCTCATAGGTAGAAATTGAGCAAGATATAAGTTTCAAAGAACGTTGGGAAGCAAGGCAAAGACAGCCCAGGAATCAGCCATAGATTTATTTTTCATCCAATTTGGTTCTTCTTTTCATGTTCTTAAACCCTCGTATCTCTAGGAAAAGAAGAGGTTTATCACATGATATTAATCCTATTATTGAAATAGGAAGAATAAGCATTGTCTTATCATCCCAATAAAGTACTCTAAGGAGAACTTTGTCTGATTCATCTAGTTCGTCTTTCTCTCCTTTAACTATCGTTCACAAAATGGTGTCTAGTGCTAGCTCTGGTGGTTCTGGTGGCACTGGAGGTGCTTCTTCATCTCATCCTTCAGACTCATCAGTGATTGGGAGTTTATATAGCCATCAAATCCCAGTTTGATCAACTACAAACCCCGCCAAGTTCATTAAAAGTATGGTCTCTTCCAATTTGAGGAGGACACTACTACTACTCCGTTGCATGTTTCCTCTCAGCTAAATTTAGTACCTACCACTCATCCTCTTCCCAAATTAAAATAACATCTCCCTAATTTTTCTGGGAATAACACAGTCACTACTAATGAACACTTGGTGGTATTTTCAAATTCCTGTCATAACATAGGATCCAAAGATAACAACACTTGTATGTGCTTATTTGTTAATTCTGTTGAAGGGAAGGTAGCGGCTGACTTCTTTGACATTCCTCCTAATATTATTTCTACTTAGGAGGAGTTAGTATATTGTTTCAAGTCTACCTATGGGAAGTCTAAGATCCCAACTGAGAAGTTACAAGAATATAATAACATTGCTTACAAATATAGTGAACTATCAAGTCTTTCAACTTATGTTTCACTAAATTATATAACCAAATTTTTGAACTCATTCATCCTCAGAACCAATCCACCTTTATGCATTATTATAACACTTTACCATCCCCTTACCATCATAGTCTTGAAGAAAATTCGATTGATAAACTTGGTTCCGCTCTGCATACTTGTTTAGAGTATGAAGAATAGCTTGAAAGAATAGGTCTTCCTAAGGGAGACTCATTGAAATAGAGGGATATGTCTGCCTTCTTACAGCTTGTACAAGACATGAATAATCAAATGATAGCATATGAGTGGAAAGGAAATGTCCCCTCTCTATCCCCTAAGGCCTCATCCTCTTCTTCACCACCCTTAAATAATCTTAATGAAAATAATTTTCAATCTAAAGCTATGATGCCTCGCAGTTGGTGTAACGTTTGCAAGGAAAAACATGAGGAAAGTACATGTGAAGTAAAGAAGAGTGCTAGACATAAGATATTTGGTAAAATACCTGAAAATACCATTTTTGTCCTAGATTTTGTAGATTCAGAGGTTGTTATGATCATAAATACTAGGAATAAATCATATGGTCCAAAAGGTAAATATGATCATCCTCGCACTTATTCAAGTCCAAGCTCATCTTCACCAGCTACTACTGTTTAGGATCCTAAGGATCCTGATAGTCAAGGAACTAACTCATCTCTTCCCTCTTCCAAATACAACATTCTAAATCAATTGCCCAACATTAAAGCAAATGCTACCCTCCTGAACATGGTTTCCATCCTTGAGCAATAGAAGAATTTAAAAAATTTCATGGAAGGAAAATCTTCCATTGTAGCCAATCTCACTGAAGAGGTAGATGAACAGGATTCATCTGTAAATAAAGTAGGTGTACAGAACTATATACAACCTTCAAAAAATCCCTGATTTATATTTTTGTAAAGATTACACACAAGATTTCCCATTGTTGTCTCATTGATGATTGTTCATGCCCAACTGTAATGTCAAAAATTATTATGGAAGAGCTAGGCTTGTCTGGTACAAATGAAAACGTCAGAAGAATGCTCTCTTATAATAGTTTACAACAAATGACCATAGCTGAAATCAAGGACATGACCTTGGTTTTGTGCACACATCCTGAAATAAGGACAACCCTTACTATTCAAGTAATTGATATGCCAGCAAGTAATTACTCGATCATCATAGAAAGATATTGGAAAGATTTTATGGGTGGATACCTCTCACTCAACGGGAAACACTTATAAGTTCCTAGGAATAGTAAAAGCATCATAATCCTAAGGGAGGGGAGAATCTCACCTTACATAGAAAGCGTCCCACAACCTAATGTGAATTATATCAAGGAGGACCTAGGAGTGTATTCCATCTTTACAGATGAGGACAACACTACCTTAGAACAAATCGACTTAGAGGATAGAATGTGGCATATTCACTTTGATGGTTCATGCTCCAATGAAGAAAATAGAGCCGGTATTATCTTGTACTCTCCTATGGGTAAGATTCATAACTTTTCCTATAGGTTAGCGTTTGCTTGCAAAAAAAATGTCACTAAATTTGAAGCATTGCTGCTAGGCATTGGAAATACCTATAATCCGGGTTGTAGTCACCTTACAGTTTTTGGGGATTCTGAACTTGTTGTAAACCTTATACATAAGATATACTCTCCTAGCAACAATTTAATGAAATGTTACACCAAAACGGTTTGGGAACTTATCTCTAACTTACTATCTTTCAACATCACTCATGTTAAAAGGGAATTGAACTAAATGGTTGCTGGCCCTTGACCAAGTTTTGAGGATTCTTGGTCATGTTTGAACTAATTTTGGGACTTCGACAGGAGTGCAAGATGAAGCGGATATCATGGGATCTCGGCCCCTTTTAGGGCCCTTTTGGGAATTGGGATTATGTAATGGGTATGGGAATGTCGGCCCATGGGTTCACCCATGCTTAGGCATATTTTGTATGTATAAATAGATGCTAAGGAGATGTATTGAACAACAAATAGTTGAGTGCTACAATTAGATCTGTGTGATCAAGAGTTGCAAGTGCTTTGGTGCATACTGTGTGAGACTTGCAAAGCTAAGTGAAAGTCATTGTAAGAGTCTGTAGAAGGTTGTGTGCTTAGATCTACTTAGGGAAGGAGGATCTAGCAAGCTGCACAGATCTCCTTTCCTTTGTGGAGTAGGGTTTTTGAGGCTCTATGCATGTAACCTATTGAAGAAGCTAATAAAGAAGACAAAGAGTTGGTGGACGTAGACCTAGCGTGGGTATGAACCATGTACATGTTGTGTTTCTCTACTTTGTGCAATGTGTTGATGTGCTTATATGTTAATGTGCTCAGTGATTTAATATAGATGAATGATCTATCGATGCTTAGTTCTTAATAATATGGATGGATGTTAGATATGACTTATATACATGTTCTTAGTGCTTGAATCTGTCAAGATCTGATCTGTTTTGTCATGCTAAGTGTTGTTAGATGCTAGATCTGGTTGAATATTGTGATGCTCTGTAATTAGGGTTTAACTGCTTTGTAACTAAGAACTGAATATCGATGAATGTTAACCACTGAGTGCCTTTATTATAATCATAGATCTATGTCCTAGCTAAGGTTATAGACACTGGAGTCCTGCAACCACCTCTGCCTCTACCTCGGGTGAGACTTCATCTTCTTCGCAGGTGTTGCTGAAAGGGCTGGTAGTTAGGGTTTTGTTGGTGTGCTATTGTAGCGTTGAACCCTGGGTCTACTCCTATGCCAACAAATGGTTCCGCTACCGGGACCTGAAACTATGATTGTTGGGAACTAAGGAAGTAGAATCTTTGTGCAAAGATCTGACCTGAAAGTATGATTTCTAGGAACTAAGGAAGAAGAACCATTGTGCAAAGATTTGACTTGAAATTGTGAAAGGTCCATGCATAGATCTGTCACTCTAGTGCATAGTATTCTACTCAATCTGTGAAGCTATGTGTTAAAGAAAGAAGTTTGATATGAAGAAAAGAGGTAAGATATGAACACTTTGTTCTTTGATAAAGGTAAGAGTAGTGGAATTTTTTAGATATGGAAGCTTTGTGCTCTGCTGAAGATATGATTAGTGGAAATTTTTGTTTCTAAAGTATGGATCTAGGTATGTTTGATAATATTTGTCCCAGATTGAAAAATAGGGCACTGATATATGAAAGAAGATTTGATATGAGTAGATATGATAAGAATAATGAAAGATATGTTATACCTATGCATAGAGATAATGTTTGGACTAACAAATGGATGTAGGATCCTAGAAAGATTTTTTTGCAGATTGGCTACCATGATCCTAGTGCGCGGTACAGGAAAGGTCGGGATCATTTAAGAGAAAGAGAGGATTAACCCTTTGTTACAGTTGCAGAAGACCAGGACATCTTGCTAAGGAATGCCCTGGTAGAAGACCTAGTTACCTCTAATGAAAAGCTATGGACCATGAAGTATTGGATTCCCTAGAATGGTTGTTAAGGTTGAAAGGATGAATATGAGACAAGAATACCATGAGAAATATCTAACAACTGAGATTATGACAGAACCCCATAAAGAATCAGAAAAAGTATTTCTACAGATGAAATAAACCTTGAATGACCACCGACATATCAACTTATCAGAGATATTCAAAGAAAAAGAGTACAATGAAGTAAGAATATGATACTTTAACATTGACTGTGTTCTGGATCAGGAAACATAGGTGAATATCATGACCGAAAGAACTTGGGAAATTCTAGGAAATCCTGTTATGATTCCTTCATTGGGAGGAATAGGATTATTCAGAAGGAAAGATAATAAACCTATGTGGAAGACTTACCAAGATATCTATGAGTTCTCATGGAACTTCGACAGAGGAAGAATTCGATGTTGTTAAATTTATTGAGACCGACGCTTCATTCACTATGTTATTAGAAAAACCATGGATTGAAAAAGATCAGGCCAGAAGGAAAGAAGAAGAATTCTTAGAAAAAAAGAAGCAAGAGTTGAAACATTTCATGACTAGGAGGATTGCACACTTGATTGAAGAACAAGAGAACTAGGCGAAGCTATTTGAAACCAGAGATTTGGATGTCGAAGTTGGAAGAAAATTAGAATACCCACAAAATACTGAAGTACCTCTTCCAGGTACAGACTAATTATTAACCTTCATTTATAGGAAAGAACCTCAACAACACGAAGTTACTCCGTCGAAAGAAGATAATAATGGAAAAATAAATTATGAGACGAAGCTCACTCGAAAGAAGGCTAAAAAACTAAGTAAGAAGAGAGCTAAGATTGAAAAGTTACAGAAGGTTCCCAAGGGAACGTCACAGAAGGAAAATTTGTAAAATTGGAGCTTTGTTGGAATATTAGAACAACGTCACATGGCACTTCTCCATGGAAAATAAATATAGTCATTGGAACAGTATAACCATTTGACCGATGGCCCGAATGGGTAGAAAGGCATTTATGGTCAGAAATGTTTCCACCAAACTGTTGGGACCACACCACAACAGAAAAAACTGAGTTAATGAAGGATTCTCGCCTATTGCAAGATACTTGTCAACGAGTTATCTATTTATCCCATCATGCCATGCAACGAGAACACTTTTTCCAATCGTGACTATCATAACTCACAGTATAGTTGATTTCTCACAGTGACCACTGTGTTAGTGTCGTCTATCCCATTGCATTGAACAATTACTCTTCGAACCTGAGACATTCAACCACGATCGTGCATGTCAGACGAGCTTAACATTGCAGAGAAAATTGTTGAAGAAGTTTTTATTGACTTAATGAATGGAAGAGTAATGTTTGAAAGAGAAATGTTTTCAAGTATTCAAGCATCATCGATGAGAGGAGTGCAAGCATCTTCGTCGACTTCTCGCGGAGTCGGATCATTGTGACCATAAGCAGAGAAGAGAACCAAACACATATATGACTTAGCCAATGCGAAGCTGATCCCGACCATATTGTCAGATTACATCCCACCTCTGGCTGGGGAAGTGAGTCGAGATAGTGTGCCAAGAGAATTCAAGTACACCATGGTTACTACGTACCTCCCGAAGGGGATACACGCAGTTCGAGCACAGCAGGATAAGATCACAACATTGAAGTTCAGTGACTTCAACCTCGAAGATTGAAATAACTACAGTATGATTTCCCCATATAAATACCTGACCAAGACAAAGGGGAAGAACTCAGATATAATCCCTCAATCATGGACGATGAACCTCGCACAGTCCACTTTGTTAAACGTTATGAAAATCCCACACTGCAAAAGGCACCAGGAAGTCAATGCCTGTGTCAAGGTATTACTTTCATGTTACCATGGAGGCTACTTATGGATAGATCTCCATATCACAGTCGACCCGACATTGATCCATAGGATCACAGGCTTGAGTATGCAAGGACTTGATCCACAGGAGTTTTATTCAGGAAAAGCCACAGATCGTTCACTAGCACAAAAGATCAAGGATACATACGACGATGTTGAAAAGGGAACGCGAGGCTACAAGGTATCCTACATCCAGAGTGGCACAGTGCGCCTTGCCTTTCAGTTAATTTTATGAAAGTTAATAAGGAAGAACATACCTACATAGGTCACAGGAATTGTTGTTGACCTCGCGAGAAAGTGCATAGAAGGTTTACAGATGAACTGGGCGAAGTACCTGTTGAATCAGCTGGAGCTAGAATTCCGCAAAGCATAGGATTAGGGCTATGAGTTCCAATTCATATGGCTCCTGATATTTATTGCCTTTATTTCCTGGGAGATGCCAGAAGGTGCGACCTTCCCAGATATTGAACCTTTCGAGCTGCTTGCTGCGAAGTTCACTACCCTTTGGTACTCGAGTGATATGAACAAATAGTGGTTGTCGAACGTTATTTTTCATACCTACTACCTTCAACTGAAGAGAGACATAGAAGCATAACCTCTCATGAATCCAAACACCTTACATATATTCTGACCTCTGATGAAGTTCTACGTAGATCGACACTTCATCTACCTTACAATGCGAGCCGATGAACATAAGGAGCAGTTGCAGTCGTACTACAAGCTCACAAAAGAGGATCTTGAGGAGATCAATAAAGACTGGTCAGCAGACCTCCTTATTCCAGAAGACCCTGTAGAGATGTCTGACCCTGACAGCCCAGAAACCGCACATGATACACCCAGACCCAGAAAAATGAACAAGACTGAAGAGGTCCAAGACCTAAGAAACACCTCAGGAAATATTGCTTCAATATCACCTGACCAAGGGGGTGAAGAGGAAGAAATAAATGTCACAGGAGCTTAATAGAAGAAAGGAAAAGTAACAATTCCTAGAGATGAGACTGATCCCTTGAAGAAGAGGAAGGTTTCTCCCCCAAAACCTTCTTCCCGAAAGAAATTGAGAGCCACTGTGACTGGGATGAATATTTTTCTTACTACTGATGACTTTGACTTCATCATAGAAACCCTCAATGACACTTCATTGGAAATCGTGGAAAAACAAGAAGCTAAGCAGGAATAAATGTATGAAATACTTAAGGTTGAGTTCTGAGGGGTACATTAGACCCTTCAATCTAGCCGCACAGTTTCCACTACGCCCCTGTCATCAAGAGAAACAGAGTTTGGGGATGAGCCAGCCCAACTCCACCGATTAGTTGATGTGGTCGAAGATTGTCTTCATCGTGCACAAGAAGAAGCAAAACAAGATACCCATACCTTGAAGCAAGTACAGGGCGACATTGTAGAACAACACAGAATTAGAGAACATGAGAAGGTTTCTCTCTAAGCCAAGTTTGAAGCGTAGAAATCATAGATGCAGCAAGAAAAAGAACAGTTGCTCGCATAGCAGCTCGAAGTAAAATAAGCAGAAACAGTGCCCTCCGCTCTATGACAGGTTAGAGCTACATGATGAAGACCGAGTCACGCGTCAAGTAGAGCATCTCGCAAAAGCTGTCCAACAACTACAACAATGAATAACAGATTTAGAGCTTTGCACTATACCTAACACCCTGGAGGATGTAAGGGACCAAAGGAAAGCAACTTCTCGAAGCGTAGTTGAAAGAATAAAAGTCCTTGCCCTGGAATGCAAGAAATTGAGTGATCATAGTGCCCAAATGTATGAAAAACTCACTGAGGATCTAGAATTGAAGGAACTGGAGTCACAACTCTAGGAAGCGAAGTATCAAGCAAAGACAATACAGATGCAGTTGAAGCCCCTGTCACTTGTGGAAAGAATGAAGCGATCCCAAGAGTAGCGCACTGCCCAGTAGCAGGTCCATACTATTCAAAGCATAATTATGGAAGTAACTCAGAGGCTCCGACCTATATAGGATGAGGCTTACCAATTGCTCATAGAAATCGAAAGGTGAGGAGTGGAACTAGAGAAATTTGTCATTGCAGCTGAACAATGCCTCGAAGGACCTATCAATGAAGCAGTCATACAAGATTTCACTGAATAGGAGGTCATAGCACAACAACAAGTCAAAGCAGCTCGAGCCAAGATCAAGGATTTTGAAGCAGAACTAGTCAGATCAGAGTGACTCGGGACGAATCATAGGTGAGTGTTGGGGGCCTATTGGCCCTTGACCAAGCTTTGAGGATTATTGGTCATGTTTGACCTAATTTTGGGACTTCGACAGGAGCACAAGAAAAAGTGGAGATTGTGGGATCTTGGCCCCTTTTAGGGCCCTTTTTGGATTTGGGATTATGTAACGTGTATGGGAATGTCGGCCCATGGGTTCACCCATTCTTAGGCCTATTTTGTATGTATAAATAGACGCTAAGGTGATGTAGTGAACAACAAATAGTTGAGTGCTACAATTGGATCTGTGTGATAAAGAGTTGTAAGTGCTTTGGTGCATAATGTGTGAGACTTGCAGAGCTAAGTGCAAGTCATTGTAAGAGACTATATAAGGTTGTGTGCTTAGATCTACTCAGGGAAGGATGATCTAGTGAGCTGCGCAGATATCCTATCCTCTGCAGAGTAGGGTTTTTGAGGCTCTGTGCATGTAACTTATTGAAGAAGATAATAAAGAATACAAAGAGTTGGTGGACGTAGCCCTAGGGTGGGGGTGAACCACATACATGTTGTGTTTCTCTGCTTTGTACAATGTGTTGATGTGCTTATATGTTAATGTGCTTAGTGGTTTAATATAGATGAATGATCTATCGATGCTTGGTGCTTAATAATATGGTGCTGGAAATGTTTAATAGGTAACATATGCTTGTCATTGATGGAAAGAACAACAATGAAGATGGAATGGGTACAGGAAGAATGTAAAAAGGATTGTTGGCATGTTTTATAGGTAGCGTAGACTTGTCATTGATGGAAAGTATAGTAGTGATGATGGCTTAAGTACAACAGTGAAGATGGCAGGATCAGAGTGTGCATGTGAAGACTCTGCAGAGACGCAGAAGGAATTGAAAGCTCAGGAGGAACAGCGTCAAGGAGCACGCACACAACAAAGATCAAGATACAGGAGTTCGCAGAGGAGAAGGAAGACAAAGATCCACAGCCGTTGGATCTCATTCAGAAATCCCATCATCCGTCAGATCAGACAAGAGCTGCACGAGGTTTACCATCGGGAAAAGCCAAGGTGAAATCCCGACAAAACGAGGGCTGTCAGATCTGAATATAGAAAAGAAGAGCACGCTAAAGAGGGAGATAGATCTCAGTCATTAGATCCTCAGTCGTCAGATCCGAGCATAGGGTCTGATCACCGTTGGATCGAAGAGAACCTGCATGGTCTTTAAAGTGCAAGGAGAAGTGGGCGTAATCACAATATGAAAAATCGCGATGAAATCTGAGCCATCAGATCAAGCTTTGATCTGGACCATTAATTCCAGTCAGTATTGGGGATCGGGACTTTGAAGTGACAAGAACACTTGACATCAAGAACTGATTTTTCGATATGTGATATCGCGATTCAATCGCATCCATTGAATTGAGAATGAGATCTGGACCGTTGATTTTCTTCATGGAGTATCGGGGATTAGGACTTTGAAATGTCAAAATCACTTGACAACAAGAACCTCGAAATCGCAATGTGCGATTTCGCGATTTAATCAAAGCCATTAAGATAAGAAGTGATCTGGACTGTTGATTTAACTCCTTATCGAAGTTTCATGGATCGGGATTTGGAAGTGACAAGAACATTCACCACAGGAATGTCGATTTCGCGATATGCGAAATTACGATGCAATCGCAGCCGTAGAATCAAGCCTGGATCTAGACCGTAGATGTAACTCCATATCGGAGTTTCGGGGATCGTGAATTCAAAAGGGAAAGAACACAATGCAACATGAATCCCGATTTTGCGATATGAGAAATCACGATTGAATCTGGACCATCAGATCTAGAAATGATCTGGACCGTTGATCTAACCTCTCACGGAGTTTCGGGGATCGCGAATTCAAGAGGCAAAGAAATCAATGCATCAAGAATGTCGATTTCGTGATATGCGAAATCACGATTGAATCAGGACCGTCAGATCAAGAAATAATCTGGACCATTGATCTGACCTCTCATGGAGTTTCAGGGATCGGGATTTGTAAGTGACAAAACTATGAACGTCCAGAATTCCAATTTCACGATGAGTGAATTCCCGACTTAATATGAATCGTCAGATCTGATTATGATCTGGATCGTTGATCTGACTACTTTATGGAATTTTGTGAATCGAGATTTGTAAGTAAATTGAACATAAGGAATGTCGAAACCTGATTTAAAAAGGAAAGAATAATAAAGGTCATCCAACGGTGCAGATAAAACTTGATAGTGATCGAAGGGTTACTGTTCTCTCTCACAATTAACTACTGAGTTTGGATTTTGTTAGCAAAACGAACTCATGATTGCAAATCAGTTAGCGTTTCAGTTGGCCTTTCAGTTGCTTGGACAATTGTCTTTCTTTTGCCTAAGGAAATGGGAAGTGGAACCGCCATGGGGGTATGTATAAAAGAAAATGAGACAGACTGTGTAGGGCTGGCGATTCTAAAGGAAAAAGATCTTGTAATTGAAACAGAAAGGATGAGCTCGATTGTTACAGAGAAGACGAAGAGTCTCAACTACCAGAGAGGTTGAGGAATCTCAACATAACACCTAGTGATGTTGAACGCGTGGTTGAACTGCCAGAGAAGATGAAGAGTCGCGATGATGATCATGCAGAGCACTCGAGAGGTGGAGGAATTTGGTGTGGAATGAGCATGCAGATGCATTGCAAATATTTCATGCACAAAGACAACAGAGACTATAAGAATGCAGGACTAAGAGGAGACAAGGTTGTTGTTGTGGAGAAGAATTCAGGTGTGTGCAAGGAGGCAGAGCGCAGGAGAAGAAAATGCACAGTAGAGGAATGTTGCATTGAAAGGATATGGCACAGAGAGCATAAAATGGAGAAGAATAGAAAGTGCAAGGGGTGTGAAGAAGACACTGATGCAGATAGGGAAGAGCAGTGTAACAGAACAATGACAAGGCTGGTAAGCCATTGAATAACTTTATTTCGCTGTAATGAGTTGTAGTAACAAAGATTTGTATTTCAAGGTGGTTGGGAGGTGCTCGGGAGGACTGTTGTCCTCAAAGGTTCAAGTGGGTGCTTGAACACAGGGAGTTGTAGCTTCTATCTGGTTGTAGCCAGAGAAACCAGGGTGGCAGGGTGGTGCAAGGGAGAACTCTTGTTCTCTGATATACAGGTTGGTGCCTATATGACTGGAAGTTGGTGCTTCCATCCAGTTGGTGCTGGAAACACTCAGGGAGTTGGTGCTTACTTCTAGTTGGTTCTAGAGAAACCAGGGAGTTGGTGCTTCCTTCTAGTTGGTGCTAGAGAAACCAGGGAGTTGGTGCTTCCTTCTAGTGGGTGCTAGAGAAAACAAAGAGTTGGTGCTCTCAGCAAGTTGC
>SNQJ01S0017178.1:205219-224129 GCA_010110895.2 Picea sitchensis
AGCAATGATAAGGATAAAAGCAATAAGACCAAATCCATTACAATTTTCAGAAGATCAGAACAAAACCAATAACTTTTATGCCCACAGGTTTAGGAATCAAATCACATCTAAATGTGTAAACAAGACATAAGTTCGAGAAAACCTTTAGAAATCATGTAATAAACCAGTGGTCAAGAGTCTTTCAGCAAATCAACCAAAAAACGACGACAACCTAGGCAACGAAAGAGGTGTTTTCACACTTGCAGTTGTGAAAACTGAATCGAAATCAAATTGTAATTGTCACAGAATGAGATGAATGTCTAGAAGTACAATGTGAAAATGATTTGTCATAATACCACAAGGGGTGTAGGCAGCTTTTGAGAGCAATAAAAAAAAATGGGTTGGCTGCCAACAAACACCCGAGTCTCCAAAGAACGTTAAAATAGATGTCAATGTTCTGAAGAAGAAAAAATGAAGTTCACTAAGTTCCTTGGTGAATTTAAAGATGTTTTTTCTTGGTCCTATGAGGATCTTCATGGTTTTGATCCTACTATTATACAACATGCCATTCCTATGAAGGAAGGCATAAAACCAGTTAGGCAAAAAAAGAGACCCATTAACCCTGCGCTGGAAGAAACTATTCGGAAGGAGTTGGAAAAACTCGTGAACGCTGGGATAATTTTCCCCGTTAACTATTCTGAGTGGGTTTCTAATTTGGTTCCCGTTCGAAAGTCAACAGGTCATATCAGATTATGCATTGATTTTCGCACATTGAATAGGATCATCATTAAAGATCATTTTCCTCTCCCTAATATGGAAATGATTTGCAGCAAGTTGCAGGGTCATAGATGATGACCTTACTTCACGGTTTTTCTTGTTATAATCAAATCAAGGTGAAAAGGGTAGATACATTTAAAATCACTTTTATTACTCGTTGGGGCACTTTTTGTTATGAACGTATGCCTTTTGTCTTATCTAATTCATGTGCTACTTTTCAAAGAGCTATGCAAATAGATTTTGATGATTTGATCGGTAAAATTATTTAGATTTATCTTGATGACTTAACTGTGTATTCTAAAAACCGATCAGATCATTTTGGTCATCTTAGAAATATTCTCATGCGATGAAGAAAATTTGGCATTTCTTTATATCCTTTCAAGTCTATTTTCGGTGTTACCAAGGGCAAGCTCCTTGGACACATTGTCTCGGATTTAGGAATAAGAATTGATCCCAAAAGGATTACTGCTATCCTAAATATTCCTGCTCCTACTTCCAAGAAGGAGGTTCAAGATTTTATGGGTGTTATTAACTTCATCCATATTTTTGTTCCTAATTTTGATGTGATGGTCAAGCCAATTCACAATATCCTTAAGAAAGATCATTCTTTTTCTTGGACAGATGATGTCGAAATGATTTCGTAGGGATCAAGAAAGAAATCAGTTCCGTACCAGTTTTGGCAAAGTGGGATTTTGAGAAAGAATTGATGATATATACTAATGCCACAAAGGAAGTAATTTTTTCTATCCACTTTCAATGTGATGACTAAGATAATGAAAAAAAAGTGGTTTACATGAGTCAATGATTGTCTGATGATGATTTTAAATATTCTTTTATTGAAAATCATGCTTTCGTTCTTGTTAAATCCATTGAAAAAAATTTCCACTTCATCTTAGGTAAGTGTACGCTAGTAAAAGTCCCTTTACCTACTGTCAAGTTCTTACTCTCACATACTTATTTCTCAGGAAATCTTTCCCATTGGCTTGCCAAGATTCAGGAGCATGATCTAACCATAATGACTGCTAAAATTGTCAAGGGACATGACTTAGCCCTTCACTTAGCTCAACATGCTGAAATTAGTGAAGAAATTGAACTGGATAGCTCTCTATCAACATTGTTTTACATTGACAATCAAATTCTTGATGTGTCTGAACATCCTTGTTATAAATATTTGGTTTACTACTTGCAAAATCAAATATGTCTAGATAACTTACACATTCATCAGAGAAGAAGGCTCTACCCAGAATATGCTAGATACACCATTATAGGAGACTTCTTGTTTAGAAGATTTGTCGATAGTATGTTACTTCGTTGTGTGAACAATGAGGACGCACAAATTTTTTTGCAAGAGAGTCATGGTTCTTCAAATTCTGTTATTCATGTAGGAGGTCAATTTTATGCTAAAACGATTGCTTTCAAGATTATTAGGAAAGGGTACTATTGACCTTCAATCTTTCGTGATTCTTATAATTTTTCGAGATCTTGCGACAAGTTCCAGAAATTTGTTGGGAAAGAATGTATTTATACTATGCCTTTACAACATGTCCTCCCTGAATTTCCTTTATAAAAATGGGGTTTGGACTTTATTGATACTATAAATCCTCCATCTTCAGTAGGACAAGTATTTCTCTTGACATCCACATAGTATTTTACAAAATGGATTGAAGTTGTTCCGCCTAAGCATTCACAGGATGAGCATGTGATTTGTTTTCTCGAAACTAATATTTTTTCTAGATTTGTACTTCCTTTGGAAATCATTACAAATAATGGTCCCACTTTTATTTCTACTAAGCAGACCAAATTTTTAGCTAAGTTGGGGGTTAAAAATTTTACCTCATCAACTTATTATCCCCAAGGTAATGGGCAGGCCGAGTCTACCAATAAGAATCTGGTAAGAATTATCAAAAGGCTCATTGAATATAAGCCTTGTAAATGGGACACTCTCCTCATTTACGCCCTTTGGGAAGATCACACTACTTTTATAACCCTAATTTTCACTAGACATGCATACCTAGCAGCAGACCATCTTACTTACTATTTTTGCTAAGCCAATACTGAATAGCTCTTCTTAAAAACCATTTTTTTGAAGATGTACGCACCAAGCTCCAACTGCTTCCATGTATCCTTATTCTCTCATACTTTTCTCTAGAGAATGGGAATAGGCTTATGGATGAGGAAAAAGGGGAAATAATATGGAATTATGGCTCAAAACTCACAATCTGGCTACAAATTCTTGGGGCAAGGGGAGAAAGAAAAATGGGCAGAGTTTCACTGTTGCTATGTTTCTCTTTGGAATGAGACCCCAACACCTCTTTTTATATGCCAAAAATATGGTTATTAAATTGGGTGATGGGATATAGGTAGTCAATTGGTTAGGAAACCACCCATTTTGGTTTCCCACCTTGCCCCAAGAATTTGCAGCCACATTGTGAGTTTTGAGCCAGAATTCCTTATTCTTGCCCTTTTTTCCTCATCCATAAGCCTATGCCCATTCTCTAGAGATAAGTATGCAAGAAGAAGGATACATGGAAGCATTTGGATCTTGGTGCGTAAATCTTAAAAAATTTGGTTTTTAAGAAGAGTTATTCAGTATTGGCTTGGAAAAAATAGTAAGTAAGATGGCCTGCTCTAGGTATGCATGTCTGGTGCAAATTAGGGTTGTAAAAACTACCACCAAGGTGAGCACTAGTTTCACTCCTTTCCAACTTGTTTATGTTCAAGAATCCATTCTTCCTACTGAGCTAGAACTTTCATCCTTAAGGTTAATGCTATAGGTCAAAGAATTAAATTATTCTGATGTTTCTCAAAGAATGACTGCACTTTTGGATTTAGAGGAGAAAAGGACGTTTGCCTTGGATAATATAAAGAGAAGACAACAGACCGTTAAAAAATATTTCAACAAAAGTGTCAGGGTTGTCAAATTTAAAATTAATGAGAAGGTACTATTGTGGGGTTCATCTCATGCTGATAAAGGAAGGCATTCAAAGTTTCAAAAATTATGGTTGTGTCCTTTTAAGATCGTTTTTGTCCTGGACACAAATTATTACATTCTAAAGGACTTACAAGAGAGATTGTTTTCCTAAAGCACTAATGGTTACCACTTAAAACATTGTGTGGAACCAACTTCAAAAGTTTAACGTTGTATGGAATGTTTTCTGTATTATAGTAGTTTTTCATTTCTGTTTTTACATTTTTGTTCTTACATTTTTGTCATTTCATTTCTGCTTATTTTAATTCTGCTATTTCATTTCTTCTAGGACATTTCTTGCTTTTTGTTTTTTTGACTTCTTTTCTTGTCAAAATAAAATGTTGGATCAGTTTTTCCACATTGACACTTCTGCAAAGTATTGTTAATCAATAACAATCGAGTTACATAGCTTTCATGATGTTCCCCTTGAAAACATCATGGCAATTGTTATCTTCTTCAACTGTTGTTTTATTCGATAGTTGGTTTTATCCCTCTTCTGCTTTCCTTTTCTTTCATCCATTTAAATATTCAAAAGAGTAGTTAAGAAAATCTTTCTCCTGGAAGTGAAGAACATTTTTTTAGTTGAACGATTATGATTATAGGGACAAACCCCCTCATAATTAACACTTTCGATGATTTATTCCCAAATTCCTGATCATCTTTACCTTAAATCCTCTCACTTCACCCTGTTGCATAATCATTCTGATTTATATCTTCTTGATCTGATGTTACATGCTCTGCAAAACTAGACATTATGAGTTCTTAATCTGTTGGAAACAAATTTCCCTGTGGAGTCACCAGTTTATTGACGATTAAAATCTCAACGATGAATTTCAACCACAAAGGATTACTAAAGCATTATTATTTAATTATGATAATAATATAATACTAGTAGGTGGGACCCCCTTGTAGACTAGAGGCGCAAGGATAGACATATTACACATGCATTTATGTTGTTATGATGTTGCCTATACAATTCGACATTTTTTATGATGCAGTATTGGTTTCATTTGGCGTGATAATACATGGATAATGCATTATTGTGGAATGTTTTTGGTAATCACTTGCGACATAGAACAATTTACATGGGTATGAGGATGATGTTGTTTACATGTGCTATGTTATAACCTTGTTACTAATTCATATGTTGATTACTTAGCCACATATATTCAAGGGATAATTAAATGGTATCATGATCAAAACAAGGGAAAATTATGAAAAGTTTCTAAAGTTCAAAAAAAAGGAAAGAAACTATGTATTAATCCTTGAGCTATAATAAAAGACTACATGCAAATTTTGAATGAAAGAATTAATGGGTATAAGTGTTAGTCCTAGCTATTATGCTAGTTGTTTGGTTAAAGGACTATGAAAATTTTATTAAATTCAAATGGAGGCACATATAGAAATGTTTATATGGATTATTGTGTAGATTTATGGCAAAGGTTAACGTATGAAATATCTCGGGTGGTGCACTATACAATAGATATGGTCTCAAATCTTACGATGGATTGGCATTGATTATGCATTGGTTATATGGTTTGATTTATTAGTGGATGTTATGCTTATTGGGTAATCTCGTACTTGGAATTGAATGGGGCCAGGTGAGGAAGTGACACTCATTTACTGCATGTCACTCCAAACCTTCCCCATCTCCTATCACCCTAGCATTGTTGCATTGTTTCATTGTCTCTTTGTTGGTTGTGAAGCTTTGCATTTTCAGATGTTTGGAAGGGAAATCTCGACCAACTCGTCATTTTAGCATTTTTCTCACAGATATGGTTCTTTTCTCTCCATCCATGACGAATTCTTTGTTTTATGAACCAAATGGTGGCTCATTCATGCTTGATTCTGTGTGCTCTTGAGATTTTCGACTATGTGTAAATATGGTGTTATGGCTCTCTATGATGACTGTAAATTGTTGGCAATTGTAAGCAGAGAAATGGGTATTATTATTTTTATGCATTGGTTTTTTTCTCGGTTAGTGTGATTTTTATGATGGGTCTCTGTGGAATAATAGTGACAGTGGTGCAATAAGGATCTGAGTTTGATGGTCAAGGGTTTTTATTCACCATTTTGTGTATCAGTGTCTGTCAACTTGTTTCCCTCTTGGTTGTTGTGATAGTCCTTATCCAGTTGTGGAGAAACTGCCATTAGTTGGTGTGTTCATTCTTTAAACCCTGAGTTGTGGTTGATGGCCCGTTCTTACTCTCTTTTCACTAAAAGTGTCCCAAAGATCCATTATTGGTTGGCCTCAAACATTAATACAATCATGTGTGGGTATTTAATTGATACGAGTTATATCTTGGCGTTATTTCACAATGAATGTGTCTGTCCTCATTGTTGTTGTGTAAAAAGTTATTAACCTCTCGAGTGATTGGAAGATACATTATCGCGTTGTGTTTGAATACCCTCCACTTTTAAGTTAACACTCGTCTCTTCTCTGCAAGTGTTAGAGGAACTTGTGTGCACTGGGATATTTTACTCGAATTTCCTGATTCTCTCCTTGGGTGTTAACTTATGGTTCCGTTAAGGGCTTGGTGGAGTAATAAGTCAAAGGACCATGTGGCTCACTGTTGTTTCATTTTCAAAATTGTATTTTGTCCCGTGTTTGTTAATCGATGGTAAAATGGATATAAGTCTTGGAAGACCATCAACTCTCTGTGTTTCTGTTTAAAAGGACAAACATGCTTTCGTTTCCTCTCTACATTTTTTTTTTAGGAGCCTCACTTAGAATATAACTGTTTATTCTCTCCTCAAGCATATTCTGAGGTTTTTCAAGTGTTGGGGTATCAATTTAATGATTGTGGAATTTTAAAGATACATACTCTCTCATTTATAAACCCATCCTTTTAGGTCGAATCTCTATGAGGTCCTTCTATAATTAAATAGTTTGAACAAATAAGAAAGGAAATGAGCAGTTGCTTACAGTGGAGAGATGTCTTTCTATTCATTATGCTCTCAATCACTGTGTTTAATTCAACATGATTTTGTTTTCTTAAGGAGACACGTGTGTGAGGTTATCAAGCCCGATCAGGGTTCTGGCAAGTTAAAAAAGGTGCATGTGTGTCAGTTTAGTTCTATTTGATTCATATATGATACAATTATATTGGAATCATTGTGCAAACAATCAATTGTTTGAAAAAAAAGTTATATATGTTGATACACAAAGAGATCAAGCTCAGGGTTTATGTTTGGGTTGACTATTATTATCAATTCAAGATTTTGTCGATTCATATGATTGAAGACATGTGTATGATCAGGCATGCTTTTAATTCTGTCCATGTTTTTTGAAAATACACCTTTGTACATTCAAATCAAGCCCGATTGTTGATTGGAGAACAATGATTGTTGATTGTTTATTGTGGTGCATTATTGATTATAAGGGATAGATGTTGAGCATATTCTTGTGCATGTTTTGTTTATCTTAAAAGGGAGTGATCATCATTATAATACATAGTACTGTTGAATGGAAAAAGTTTACATAATTTATAATGCATGGACTGTTATAAATTAAGGATTTCTGGGAAATTCAATTTCTATTGAAACAACAAGTAGTTTGCATACAATTGATGAACAATGAATTTTTTGGTCTTGGAAGTGGATTCTTTTTGGATTAAAATTGAAACAAAGTTATGATAGTTGATTTATTTAATTTATTTTAAGATCAATATCCATTTGATTCCCTTTCATTTTCTCACTTTTTCGCTCATTACAAATCCCCTCACGATCCTAGATTCATTATGCACGCCCTGTCCTTTAAAATTAAATTAAAGCTTTGTATTACAATGATTAAGAAATAACACAAAGATGGATCACAACCAATATTTTTTGGTTATTATTGAACAATCGATTGTTTAATGAATTATTGAGAAGTAATCGTGTTCTTATTCCCTTTCATTTTCTCACTTTTTCACTCAATATGATCCCCTCAGATATCCCAAAACCCTAATTCACCCCTTGCTCATTGACAATGATTAAATGATTTTTATGGATTGTATTGCATGGGTATGATGTGATTGTTGAGCCAAACTTTGTTTCACAATAAGATATTTTCATGTATGGTTTGTTTAATAATCTAGTTGCTAATAATCGCTGCATACAGGATGAGCTTCTTCAACAGAGGAATTCATGGTTAAAATAATAGGGGAAGAGGAAATTGGAACAGAGGGTCTAGAAGGCCCAGATTCTCAATAAATTTTGATGCATATCCTCAAGAGTTAAACCATCTTTTCCAAGATCAATTTTTCAATTGGATTGGACAAGGGGTAGTCCAACATAAACTAGAGAGGCCTCCCCATCACGTCCCTAGTATCCATGTACCCCTTCATGTTTCTCTGCAACCTGAATTTTTGGAGAACGATGAATGGTAGGAGATTGTTCACCCAACAGTCTCCCACCATCATGGCTAGCCAAATTTGTCTCTACCTGGTCCTCCTCCACCTGTTAACCCAAATGTCTAGATTTTCCCTGCACACTCACCTGTACAATCCTCCCATGCAAGAAAAATAATCAAAACCAAAGCCCACCGTATGCATGATAAATGAAAAGTTGTCATTTCCCCCTCTTCTCCTTCAAGTGATTCAGCCAAATCTATTTCATCCCACATGCACTTGAAAGATGAATTTTCTCATGTCATCAGTGAGATCAAGCCTCAAGGCTCTACACATCCTAAGGATAATTCAGGAAATTCAAAAGGGGATAGTAGAAACAAAGGAAAAATTGCATCTCAAAGTGGAAAATATGGTTTTTTATTATACTTTATTATTGTTTTATTGTGGACAGTGGATTGTTGAAGGTTTTGGACAACATGCCATTTTTGGATATTTTGGATATGATTTGAAATATCATTGATATCTAATTTTCAAATTATGGAAATGGTTATGGGAGCCACAAGGAGGGATTTGTCTTATTTATTGTCTAGTTATGTTTATTTTTGTTAAAGAAATTAAAGGGAGTCACAAGGGATCCACCTACTAGTTATTATTCATTAAAAGACCCTTATTATTATTATTATTATTAATAATTCTTCCCCTAAACTAAAAGTTAGTTGAGTTTTAGCTAACTTAACTAAATGAAGTGGTTGAACTACTTCAACTAATTTGGAATGCATACAAGCCAAATGAGAATGAAGAACAAGAGATAATAGAAGGAGAAAGCGTATTGAGGTTTTCTCTTGAGTTTTACTGAGATACTTCAGTTTTCATTCATTCTTCAATTCATTAAAAGCCTAATTCTATTTTATGACACCAAGGTCCTATTTTAGACAACAAGATTCAAAGTTGAATTACATCATTCAGACACTTGTTTTCAGAGGTGTTGATATATCTTTGATACTCTGTGTAGAATTGTCTGTTTATGAATTAAATTTCATGACTGATAAAGGATATTGTGGAGAGAAAAGTGGGAAACAATATGTGGCAAGTTGATCTAGATTTTAAAGTTTAGGTTTTACTTCCTGTCAGATTCCTTTTGTATGGTTTTCATTGAGGATGTCTAATTTTGACTTTGGTCCAAACTCCCTCGAGGATTTTTGTAAAGAGAACGATTCTTTTGATTTCTTGGAATGAAATAAGCGATTGTTATTCTCTTTCATCCATGTTAATATATTACTTGATATTTCTTCTTTTGTCTCCAAATTTGCTTTTTGAATTTGTTATATTCATAAAATTGTATAAAAATGTTATATTTTTGCAACAATATTTTATTCAAAAAATCAGCCTAACCCCTTGTAATTAATACTTGTGGATTGGGAAATACTTTTTGAGGCTATAAACATAGGGTAACATTCCTCACTATCTTTCCTTAGCCAAGCAAGATCTGAAAATGCTTGAGTAAGATAATTTCATATCTTTTCCTCAACACTATTGGTTCAGGACTGGACTTGTATAGGCCAGAGATCAGCATGAAATTGTCATGTGCACTAAGTAGTGGTTATGCACAATACAAAATTTATTATGCACATAAAAAATACTAGTGCACGGTGTAGACCTATGATGCGTGCAAAAATATTGTTGTACGGGTGTGCACACTATAATTAGGGATGTTAAAATAATACAAGGAATCAGAAGAAAGGATTATGACAAAATGGTGCAGATTTTTCATGAAGTTGTCACATGAATTCATGTAACAAATCTTATTTCCTGGACATTTTGCATAATTAACAATGATTAGAGCAGGACAAAATCGACGCAGAAAGTAAAAAAACATGGAATATGTGGAGAGAAATTACAACCATGATGATGAATTTGGAGATTTATATGTTGGTTTGGGTGTTGAGGGTGATGAATCCAAGGAAGAGCACATAAACTTGGTAGAAACCATAAAGGCACTGCCAAAATATGTTCAAAGCTATAAAGTTGATAATAAAGGATTATGAAAACAAAGGAGTAACAAGATAGATTCAATATCATGTTGATTCAAAGCTTGAATAGAATACAAAATAAAATAGATAAGAAGGCAGATTCAAGCAAGTCAAGGAGTCACGGGTCTCATGGTGAAAGAAGAGAAACAAGAATTGTTGATAGGAAACATCACCATTTACCAAAGCATTCATTTAGGAAAGTGCGCAGTATCTCGAGCCCATCTCATGTCAAAAAAAATAAGAGAAGTACTGGTGGATGAGATATGGGGAGAAATCCATAAGATCAAGCCTCCTACTTTTGACGGTGAGAAAAAGAAGGATGAAAGATGCAGAGACCTCATTGTTGGGTATATGGAAGTTCTTATAGTTGCACAATTACTTTTCATAGGTAGAAGGGAGAATTTTCATCTATCAACTAAAAGGAATTTAAGCATCAGTGTGGTGGGATCAGTTTGTGCAAGTGCAACACATTGATGGAAATAAGGTTACTTGGAGAGATTTCAAGAGGTATTTTCAAAAGAAATACTTAACTAAGCGATACTATGACAAAATTATGGAGTTATTTCAACTAAATCTTGGGAGTATGACAATAAATGAATATGAAAATACATTTTTAGGACTCTTGAAATATGTTGCATTCATCGAGGATGAGCATGTTAAAATTTAGAGGTACCAGAGTGGGATGATCTCATTTATCAGCGACAAGATACAATATGATGACCCCAAGACATTGGAGGAAACCATAAGGTGCACTAAATGTATTTATGATCAGCAAAAGGGAAGACCGACTTTCCAAAAGGCTTGGGATGACAAGATGAAAAGCAAGGTGAAAAAAAGGAACAAGGGGACTAAGCTACCATTTGTTAGAAATACCGTGCAAGGACATCCAGCTCCCAAGGATCCCAGAATGACTGAGAGAGTGGGGAAAATACCAAGGAAACAAACTATTCAATGTTGGGTTTGTGGCAGAGATCATATGTATATATATTGTCATGAAAGAGGTGAAAAATTGAGGACTACGTAGAGTGTACAAAAATATATGACAGTTGAAGACATGGGAAGAAATGTACCTAGGATTTATGCAGCCATGGATAAAAAACAAGTTGAGTTTTATTCACACATGATTGGAGTGAATGGAAAATCCTGGTTGGTGCAGTTAGCTACAGGGGGGAAAATGAAAATTATTGAGATGGTTAAGGAATCTCTAATGGAAAGGAATGGACTGTGAATAAACGCTGATTTGAATATCATGCCTTTGGGTTCATATGATTTCCTTATTGTTATGGATTGGTTGGACCAACATTGTGTTATTATAGACTATTACAATAAGGAATTCACTTTCTTGTATGAGGAAGGAAACTTAAGAAAAGTTCAAGGAATTCCAAGAGTTATAACTATTAGAGAAGTTTCATCCCTAGAGTTGAAGAAAAGTTTCAGAAAGGGATTTCAAGTATTTGCAGCACACACGGAAGATGAACTTAAGGATAAAATGTTGAAGATTGTGCAGTACTGAAATAATTTGAAGATGTCTTTAACGAGATATTGGGGTTTCCATCGAAAAGAGATATTGATTTCTCTATAAATCTAATGTCGGGAGAAACTTATTTATCAAAGACTCCTTATAGGATGAATACACTGGATTTGAAGGAATTACATATGAAACTTGAAGATATTGTGAAGAAGGGGTATATATGCCCAAGTGTCTCACCTTGGGGTGCCCCAATATTGTTTGTGAAGAAAAAGGATGGTATGTCGAGACTTTGTATCAACTTTAGTCAGTTGAAAAAAGTAACAATAAATAACAAGTATCTTTCACCAAGGATAGATGACCTCTTTGACTAGCTGAGGGGCACACATATGTTTTCAAATATTGATCTCAAATCTAGATATCACCAAGTGAGAATTAAATAAGAAGACGTTAGAAAGATTTCCTTCAGAACAAGGTACACACATTACGAGTTCAAAGTGGTGCCATTTAGGTTGTCAAATGCACCAGTTGTCTTCATGTGTTTGATGAATGGAGTTTTTATAAATTACTTAGATACATTTTTAATTTTATTTATGGATGACATACTTATTTACTCAAATTATGAATAAGAGAATGAGAAACACTTGAGGATGGTGCTACAAGTGTTGAGGGAGCATTAACTATATGCAAAGTTGAGAAAGTGCTCATTTTAACAACAAAAGATTCATTATTTGGGTCATATAATTTCCAAGGAAGCAATAGTTGTGGATACATAAAAGATAATGGTCATTGCAGAATGGCCAACAACAAGAAATGTCATAGAGGTGAGGTCCTTCATGGGACTTATAGGTTATTAAAGGAGGATTATTGAAGGCTTCTAAAAAATTGTGCATCCAATTACATCCTTGCAAAAGAAAGTTGTGTGATTTGAGTGGAATTGTGATTGTGAAAGGAGTTTCCAACACTTGAAGAGTTTGTCGACCAATATGCCAATACTAAGGATTGTCGATCTAGATGAATATTTTGTTGTGTGCATGGATTCATGCAAGAAACTTCTCGATGGAGTCCTTAGTCAGAATGGGTATGTGATATGTTACGAATCAAGAAAGCTAAAAGAACATGAAAGGATTTATGCTAATCATGACTTGTAAATGAAAACCACAGTGCATGCCTTGAATATGTGGTGACACTATCTCATGCGTAAAATATTTGAGATGAGAACAGACCATAGTGGTCTAAAATATTTGTTTGGACAACCAATTTTAAATTCTAGAAAAAACAGATGGTTAGAATTCCTCAATGAGTATGAATTTGACATACGACATATAAGAGGAAAATATAATAAGTTGGATGCCACACTCGGCATCAAGGTTCACGAAATGCATGCTAAACCATTAACATGTACAAATCATATTTGAGTGACTTAATTTTAGAGGTTTCCAAGTAAGATAATATCTATGTGGACATAAAGAAGAATTTACAACAAGGTATGTCGCAATATAAATTGGAATGTTATGAGCTAAAAGAGGATGGAATCCTCATGTATAGGTGCAGATTTTATGTGCCAAATATTTAGGAGTTGAAAAATCTATTATTTTCAGAGATGCATAAAATTTCTTATGCAGGACATCCAAGTTACCAGAAGACACTTGTAGTGGTAAAAAAGAAATGCTATTGGCTAGGTGTGAAAAAGGGGGTTGTTGATTTAATTACTAGATGTATTGAATGTCAAAAGGTCAAGGCCAAACATAAACATATATCTATTTCTCTACAAACCTTTCTCATTCCTGAGTGGAAGTTGGAAGTTGTAACCATGGATTTCATTACTAAGCTTCCTAGTACTGCTAAGAAACATGATTCTATTATGTTAGTGCTGGACAATCTTAATAAAGATGCCCATTTTGTTCCAGTGAAGTCAATGCACAAGGTAGCCAACATTGCTGAAATATACATGCAAGAAATTGCTAATATGCATGGTGTACCTAAGACAATTGTGTCTAACAAGGATCCCAAGTTCACATTGAACTTTTGGAAAGGGATATTCAAAGGATTTGGGACAAATTTGAACTTTAACACAACAATTCACCCTGATTCAGATGGACAAACGGAGAGGCTTAACCAAGTGATTGAAGATATGCTCAAGATGTATATGATATATAAACCATCAAAATGGGAAGAATAACTTCACTTGGTAGAGTTTTCTTACAATAATGGGTGTCAAGCTTATTTAAGGATGAGCCCATTTGAGTCACTTTATGGCAGAAAGTGAAACACACTAGTGAGTTGGGGCAACTTAGCAGACCACACAGTGGTTGGGCCAGATCCTCTCTAGGAAATGGAAGAGAATATGGTAAAGAGAAGGTACAATTTAAAGGTTTCCCAAGACAAACAGAAAAAATGCGCAGATAAAGGTAGAACCAACATGGAATTGAAAGAGGGTGACCATGTCTTTTTGAAAGTAAAATCCAAACACAGTTCCCTGAATTTGAGAAATTGTTCTAGTCTAGCAGCGCATTATTGTGAATCATTTTAAATATTAGAGAGGATTGGCCCTTTCTCATATATGCTTGCATTTCCTGCATTCTTGTGTCTTCATATGTTTTCCATGTATTACTACTTAAAAAGTACGTACCTGATGCTAATCATATTGTTGATTGGAATTTGATTCAGGTGGATCCAGAAGAATATTTTCGAGTGCGACTGGTTTGCATATTGGATCAAAAAATCAAAGAATTCTTAAATTGAGTCATGGAGCTAGTTAACACCAACAGACCTGGTACGGTCCTGAGGATGCAAATTGGGAGCACGAGGATGCTATGTGGGTCGAGTACCTGCATCTTTTTGAAGACTTTTGAAATTTTGTATGTACATGTGTATATAATGCACCAAGGGAAATGCATAAATAGGGGGTAGGGAAATGTAATGTCCCTAATTCGAACCCCATTTGTAATTGTATATATAGGCTCATGAGTCATTGATACCAATTGTAAATGAAAATGTACATATAATTTGGTGATTCATTGGCACCAAGTTTTGTTTTTGAGTGCACCTGAGTAGTGTGCAAGGATTGTTATCAAAGAGAGGGTGCACACATTTCACAGTGTTGCGTGAACTTGGGTAAGTGCACATGGTTTTCACATCAAAGGAAGGGTGTGCACAGTTCATATTATTGTGCGCACTTGAGAAAGCACACGGGGATTACCTTGAAGTGTGCATCATATATGTGGATGTATATGTATTTTAGGTTGGAGAGCCTGTGTGGTTATTGGGTTGGGGAGCCGAGATGAAAATAGGCAATTGTGCCTATATTTGTAAAATGTAATCACACTCAAGTTGTTAATAATATGACATCATTGCATGCAGACAAATCAAACAATATGAGATGAGGGCATAAAATCCATAGAAAAATGGAAAAGTGGGGGCTAATCCAAGAGGGGGCTTAAGCCTGAGGGAATATTTTATTAATATTTCTAAAAAAGTGTAATTTATGTATAATTATTTCCTAAGTTCCCAAGGGATGGGAATGAGTCACCAAGTGGCTAAATATATTTTTGAAGGTCGCAAGTGTCTAATTTGAGGCATGCAATAAATATATATTATTGGACTTATTGTATATTTGTGAGATTCATTCTTTTCCTTCATTTTTTCGGAATGACACTGCTTTGAGGGAGAGAAAGTTGATTGTCATTGTTTAACCCTATTCTTGGGAAAAACAAGTTGTGGTCGAAGAAGTGAGTTGTCGGGCTTGTGTGTTGTGGAATAAGAAACTTGTCATTCCCATGACCATTCTCTCCAGGTGAGAGATTTGTTGGGAATTGTTCCTGGAGTGCTAGGCATTAGTTGCAGTTCTCTGAGACTTCATGTCCGACCTGTTGTTGAATCCTTAGAAGGGAAGTGGGGTAGTTGAAGGATTGTTGAGAAGAGAAGGGGGAAACTTCAAGGGGTGGGATAGGTGTTGAAGGAAAATCTCCTTGCGGACAGGTAGATCTCCTCTTGAGAGCTAGACTCTTAACTCTTAATATAGAAGATGCTTAACGTGGAAACTGACTTCCTTTTATATCTATATAAACTGATGTATGAGGAGGAAGGAGAAAATAAGTACCTTTTATCAATGTTTGTCCATGTACACTCCGAGTTGAGCTCCGATCTTTCACTCCTCGACAAGCCCTGTAGAAAAACAATAGTACAACCACTTCCTACTCTACTAACATTAGCTTGAAATAGACCTATCTATCAAAGACAAGTTCATGTGAGATCAAACACAAACTAGAAATAAACAGGCCAAGCGTGTCATATTGATGAGAACAATGACAAAAGTAACTTACAAACGTAGATGCGAATGCAACAGCTTCGTCAAATCCCCTTTGTCTAACCCTTGCTCAAAAGATCCACGATCTGGATGAAAACAACTTCACTAAATACTCTCCTTCAGTTCACTGTGTGTTTCCTATGAGATCATAAGTTTGATGCTTCTAATTCTTCCCCCCTTTTCCACCATGATAGAGCCTGTTTATATAGGTTTAGAGAGGCTTAACCTCTTGAGGTATCTTTAGGGTAGGTTGAGGATTTTCCTCCTTGAGTCAGGGATCTTCCCCAAGATCATGGCTAGACCAGGAGTTCGAATTCAACTACTTTCCAAGATTGAAAAGATCTTCTCCTTATTCTCCTCAATAGACCAACTCCTGCCCAGAATAGGCAGCGCTCCCTCAAAAGGGCCATCAGAGCATTGTAGCCCTCCCTAGTAGGCTTTAGGGGGGAGCTAGTGCTCTTAAAATTAGTAGCGCTCCTCCTGAAGGGATGTTTAGTGCTATAGCTCTCCCTAGCAGTTTATAGGGGAGCGCCAGCGCTCCTAAGAGAGATATAGGGGAGCGCTCAATTCTTAAAACCTAGATTCAATCATTCTTTCAGGTGGCAAGAGGCATTTAACTTCAGTTAACCATTCCTCTTCCTTCAAACCAAGTGTTTGAGGAATTTTAAGTGTCTTCTTAGTGTCATCATAAGTATGACATAGGTATCATGGCAGTATGCTTTGCTTGACACTTGTGAGCAACATGCGACACTTGTGACACTTATCAAAGTGAGTAATGTTGATGTGTAACAGATTGCCCCCCAAAGTATGAAGTTAGAAGATGAGAACTGATAACTGAAATGCTTTGTAGACTTTCAAGCAAGGGTATAGACGTGGAGAACCTGACAGAAGTTGCACACAAACATCCAACAAATATTATGACATGTTTCAAACCCAAGGCAGGCATACCTATGCTTGGGTGATCAAGACTTGCAAGATATGGCCGCCATAAAATACATTGTATATCCATAATTGTATTGATAAAAAGGTATATCCACCAAGGATACAGTGTGGATCTATACTCTGATGACCTGAACTGATCGTAGCCATGAAGAATACACAGTGGATCTACGAGATGAAAAGACATAGCCACGACCAATACAAAGTGGATCTATGTGACAGCAGATGTGCCATTGTTCAAGAGAAGCTCCTTCGCAACCTAGGAAAAATACATACCAAAGTGATCACTCAACCTAGTGTCTTCTTACCGATCTCGATGTAGTACGAATCTAACCATGTGAATAGATGTCCTGATGTTGAACATGGCAGAAACCACTTGATTACCGGTCAATGATGTAAACCATTAACAAGCGCAAGGGAGATCATCATTAATGCCAATGATTCCCAAGGTACTTTAGTACATTCCAACGAATGTGAATGGATGAGCTCAAGTCGAACATCCATGGAATCATCCGATCAGAGGTCAATGATGTAAACCCACTGTCGAATGTGAGGAAGCTTTCCATTGAGGCATGCAGGTCCCAAAGTACTAACTGTTTTCTAAGTCTAGTTCCTGGATAATGTGTTGAAGTCGATAGGAATAGGCTCATTGAAGGAGGGCCTTGATGTATCCCCCATCAACGACACGAAACGGACATAGAGATGTAATTGGTAGATCAAATGAACATGGACTGACATGGGTATTGAGACAATATATTTGTGATGGTTGACTCGCGAGATGGATACTTCCCTTGAACACTGAGGCACAACAGCAAAAACATGACGTGGACCAAAACTTGATGATACAGTGGATGTTGTGACTTACGTCAGGTGACCGAGAGGAGTGAAAGAAACTCAAAGGATTGGCTCAGTGTAGAGGTTTAGTGGATTATAATGCGTGCAAAAGATAAAGTGTCGTGTTCAAGGGTGACTCTAAGAATTACTTGGTAATGTTCTCAAGAGACTGATTGGCTTGTTTCTTTCAAATTTCCCCCCATCCAGATAGACGAGTACCTCTTTTTAATTTAACGAGCTCGAGGAGGGTAACACATGCTCAATATAACTCACCTTCGGTAAGTTCCTCTTCCTTTGTTTAACGAACTAGAAGAAGTAAGGGTTCGATCCCGTATGGGTCTGTCTATGTTTGTTTTAGCGAGTCCAAAGACAGAAAACTCGAAGGTTTTTCATGACTATAGAGTCTGGAAAAACACTTAAAAGAGAACTCTCTCAGTTCCTTTTTCGTAACGTATTCTGACGAGACTGAAAAAGAGATAAACTATCGCTCAACAGACATTTTCTTCAAATACTTTAACGAGCATGAAGAGAACAAGGTGCTCGACAATATTTTCATCTTTAGAGAGTCTAAAAAGAACTTAAAGATGACTCCAATGTTGTCCTTTTTTGTAATGGTAGTCTCATGAGGCCGAAAAAGAGATAAATTATCACTCGAAAGACGCCCTTTCAAACCGTTTAACGAGTGGAAAAGGAAGCAATATCACTCGATAATCTTTTCATGTTTAGAGATTCTGAAAAGAGCTTAAAGGAGACTCCAGGGGGTTCCTTTTTCGTGTATCCATACAGGTCCAAAAAAGAGATAAAAGTCTACCCGGATGCATTCTCATGTATTTATGAGCACGATAAAGAACAAAGACTAAACTTGGTATGCCCACATCTTGAAAGCTAGTGGCTTAACTCCAGAATGATCAGCAGGCTGGAGACATGCCCTCCAAGCTTCGATTCATTCACCGAATTCTGAGGTCATCACCGATTTCTCTAGCAGATGAGAAAAAGGAGAAGGGTGGATGAAAAGAAGGTTCAATAGAGGTGACTGTTTCATTTTTTAATGAGCTTGACAAAGGAAAAGAACTATGCTCAAGGCCTCTATTTCATTTTTTAACGAGCTTGCCACAGAGAAGAGAAACTATGATCGTGGTTTCGTTCGGATCATGGCTGCCAAGAGGATAATGCTCTGGAAGGGTACCATTTCAATGGATAAAATGTGGTCATGGCCTCCAAGAGATCTTCAGTGGATGGAAGATAATCACTCGAGAAAGGACACATGTTGAGGGT
>SNQJ01S0017178.1:231866-246865 GCA_010110895.2 Picea sitchensis
AGGAACAAGACTTAGAAATTATTTGGTACCTTGGGACTTGCATGCCTCAATGGTAGGTTTCCTTGCTTTCGACAGTGGGTTTCCATCATTGATCCCTGATCGAAAGATTCCGTCAGATGTTCGACTTCAACTCATTCATTCACATTCAATGGATTGTTCTAGTGTACCTTGGGAGTCATTGACACTAATGGTGATTTCCCTCGCACTTGTTAACGGTTTCATCAATTACCAGTAATCAAGTGGTTTCTACCATGTTCGACTTCAACACATGTAATCACATGGTTAGATTTGTACTATAGAGTGGTGGAGATGAAGACCCTGAATCGTTTTTGATAGATTCAGGTTGCGTTGGAGTATATTCAGTTTGTACTGTTGCATAGATCCACATTGTATGTCTGGTGGCTATGTTCAAATTTGAGTCTTTAACACATAGATCCACAGTGTATTTTTGATGGCTATGTTCAGATTTGAGTCATATTGGCATGGATACACAATGTATGTTTGGTGGCCATGACTTGTCTTACTTGACATGGATCTTTGCATGTCGACATTTATGCTTTGAGTCATTTGTATTATGAGTATGGGAATTCCTACGTCAGTGATGATATATTACTGTACTGTATTTCCTTGTTTGTTGGCAGGTTTTCGACCGACTGTTCCTTGTTCCCTACACACACTCGAAAAAGTATTTCAGCTATCACTCTGTTCTAACTTCATACTTTGGGGGGCTCTCTGTTACAAATTTTTTTCATCATCCCTATGATCGTTAATGATGTAAACCTATCCGTTTCCTTCAGAAGGGTCAATGGCCTGAGTTCCTGAAGAGAGAAGGGAGAAGAACTTTTCCTGAGGAAATAAGTTGCATTTTCCCTTGTAAGAACCATGTAAAAAAGGAATTTCGTAGGTTGCTATATAGGCAAGGTGCGAGAATGCCTGATTCTTGCAGGTTGCACCATAGCTGGGTTGTGAGATGTTTGCAGGTTGCTCTATAGGCAGGGTGCGAGAATGCCTACATGTGGGAAAAAAAAGCGTTTTCTCGAATCTTCTAGAAGGAGAAACTTCTATGGTGAGGTGGAATCCGAATGGTTTGGATCTTACTTGCTTTCATGATTTAGTGGGATCATCCTAACCTCCTCACCTTATCCTCTTCAACTTATAAAAGGAGAGGAGTTCTCATGGAGAAAGTGAGCTTTGGTTAGCTTGGAGCTTTTGGGATTTGGCTTGGAATTATTAGCTTGGTTAGAGTGGCTTTGAGATTTGATTTGTCAAGATAGATTATGAGTAGCTATCAGATCTATGCTCTCAGAATTCTTGGAGTGGAAATGTGTGGGGAATGAAGGACAGTTTGAAGGGACTTTACAACATCAAGGACATGGTTTTAATCTCTCTTTCACATTTAATATGATTCAATAATATGATTCTTTCCTATAAAGCTTGTTGTGTTTTATTGTATGATTCCTTGATCACATACATAGGTTTATATTGAGTTTATGCTATTACCATCACTTTGGTTGGTTTCATTCTTTTGCAGGTTCATCATTGTAAGAGCGTTGGAATGGAGCTAGGATGGCGATGGCGAGAGGAAGTGGTGTTTAAACGGTATGTCTCCTATCCCTCTTTAGTTAATAAATTCAATATCTAAAACTTAAGGAAAGAGTCATGTCCTGTCCTGTTTTGTTCTAGATCCAGGTGGATCTAGGGAGATTAGTTAGTATCTACACCTACCGATTAGTCCGATAACATCGACTCGTAAGACGTACGATGCAATATTCTCATCTTCCTTCATCTTTAGTTGTTCGAACTGACCTCTGTAAGTTTGAACCTTTGTTTGTTTGACTTTTGAATCTCCTTCATAAATATTTCGAATTTTGTCCCAAATATCTTTAACGGATTTACAATGTGAAACTTTGGCGAATATTGTTTCACGAAGACCATTCAAAAGTGCATTTGTGGCTTTGGAATTATTCTGACCGAGTTTCACTGCTTTGTCATTTTTTGGCAGAATTGTTGGTACTATGTATCCATCTACAATTGATTGCCAAATTTCAAATCCCCGTTCCTGTATATATGTCTTCATCCTTATGCTCCAAAAAACATACTTCTGTTCATCAAACTGTGGTATTCCATTTTTATACAAGTTGTTGCTCTCCATGATCTACATTTCAATGGTTAAACTGATTTCTGAAGGAACCTTCTCTTATAACAATTGTTGGATTACTGAGAGGGGGGGTGAATTAGTAATAGAGCAATCTAATCCTTTTTAACCATATAATCCAAGTGTTATATCAATGTAGCATTATCATCCAATAACTGCAGAGTAAATAAGCAATGAAAAAATGAACAATCATACACATGCACAATACACTAGTGTTTTACGTGGAAACCCAAAGCGGGAGAAAAACACAGAATGATTTTTATTATATGTCTTGAATAATTACATTCATTGGAAGCACCAACTTCCTTTGTTTTCCAGCTACAACTAGAAGGAGGCTTCAACCCCCTAGCTTCTCAGGCTACAACCTAAGGGAAGATCCAACTCCCCAATTCTATGACTATAATCAGAAGGAGGCTACAACCCCCTAAGTTATCTGACTACAACCGAAAGGTGGCTACTACCACCTATCCTTACCCTGTACAACCTCCCTGAAGTATAAGTAGAATGATGAAACCACTGTCACACTATCACTGTGAGATATATCACTGTACAATTGTATCAACATGTACCACTGACTTGCATCCAACCTGTACAACTACTCTATAATCAATCGGTACCTGAAATGATCATGTATCAACAAAAATACAGCAGGGACACAACCTGTAGTGCTTTAGCATGCGTATGTACATGCCCTATCTATTATGTAGTCCATGTATGTATGTGACCAAACTGTTATGCAGCCTGCGTATGCCTTTTGAAAACTAGGGTTTTCTTTCTTCTGAAAAATTCTAACCCTATGTAACTTCTTTCACATAGATCTATAACTTGTCATTGTATCTAGATTGTAAATGTACCCTGTGCATGCATCCTCATACATAACCTTTACCCAAATCATATATATCTCTCTCTAGTCATGTTCCATATAGGTGTGTATAATCATGAACAAGTATAATAACCCTCACATGATCTAGTCATCAAACTCTTTCTGATATTCAGCCTCTCAATACATCAACCACTTCACAAATACAAGCTCTCAACCATGTACCATAAACCCTTAGCCATATGCCAAGAAATACAATATATGCTTCAACAAGAAGTATCAATGATAAATATACCAACACTGTATTTTTGTAGATCTGACTTATGCAGAAGATCCCATGTAGCCACTAGTCTCTCTATGGAAAATCCTCAAATCTCCATAACCATTTCTCATGCATACATCAAAATCCAACTATTCATAGAAATAAGACATACCTTTTGAGCCAATGAATAGATCTGATGTATCTGAGCACTGTAGACCTTCCTGGGAGCTTGATCTCACAATCTAGAACCTTTGCATATTCATATTCTCAAGTTTCCATGGATTTACCAACATGTACGCACCCTAATACACTGACAACCCATGTACGTATGCACCCTAATACACTCTCATGCCGCGTATATGTCAGTATGTACGCAACCTAATACATGGTCAACCCATGCACACCTCAGAAAATAGGGTTTTTTAGTATTCATTGTAATTTCAAGAATTTCACCGTCAACCCTTCGTACTAACTTAGACTTTTGCAACTTCAGATGTATCAATGAGTACTTGCAATAGGCCTCACACAACAAAAGATATTCAATGTGTTCAAGTGTAATTAAATGAGAGAGATTTTCCTCTTATTTATACTTTCATGTAGTATTACACTTTCCTTATTTTAGGGAGTTCTCCATGTACTTTATTATTTAAGTAATTTCTTTTGCAAATACTTTGACTTTTTGGGGCTTCTAGATGACTCATGAGGGTCCTCCAACTTCACATGGTCATAACTCTCTAACCATGAGGAGTTATGTGACATTCCACATACCACTGGAAATGGCATGACAAGCACTATCCATATAGGATAGTTTCACTGAAAAATCATTGACCTTCATCTCATTATTACACAATTAAGCATGGGTTCTCTAACCATACTTCTAGGATAACTCAATCCACAAAGCGTCTTCCCATGAGGGATTTCATGATAAGGGGACCACTTTGGAGTTCATCCATTTGTACTTATTACAAACAATGACAAGACAATACTGAGTCATCTTTACATCAAACAAACTTGGGTCCATTACCCAAACCTTTGTGCTACCATAATTTTCTACTGGACTTTCTTCAAGGGTTGACATCAATAACAACCAACCTTAATCAACACTTTAAACCTTTCCCTTAAGTATCGTGTGAGACATCGGTTTGTCTATTCATTGATTTGTTTCAAGTTTTTGCACATGGGGGCCGGTTCCTACAAACTGTGCCTAAAATATTTCATTGTCAATAGCCAGATCTTTAAAATGATCCCGATTGGTTAAAATTTTTATGATCTGATCATCTCCTTCAAAGACCTTCCAATTGGAAATATTGTTGGGCACTGATGGTTTGTAGAGTAGCTCCATAGTGAATCGGGAGGTTTCATAGTCTTCTAAAGGGGATAACCTTGAGGAAACAATGGCCATGGAATCGACAAGAGTTTTCTTTTCTCTGGGGATCATTGTAATGTTGAAGGCTTCAAAATGTTCTATTAGTCTGTGTACTTCCTGTTGGTAATTTCTCAGGTGGGGAGAGTTGCAATGTATAGTAATCCTTACTTGTCTAACGATGATTTCATAATATTAGGAAACCTTTAGTTCTTTAACATTCAATTCTATGGATTTCTTTATCCCTTTTACTAGAGCTTCATACTTGGAGATGTTGTTTGTGCACTCAAATTCTAGTCTGTAGGACAGGAAATTTCATTTACCTTTCAGATCAATGAGATACACCCTTCCCTTGACTCTTCTTCTGATTTGGATCCATCAAAGTATAAGGTCCAAATTTCTGAACGAAAACCATCCATTTCTTTTTGCCTACCACTTTCCTCCTTTTATCCTATCTGTTTCGAGGTTTTTAACAAAGGTTCCTAACAGAAGAAGGTTTCCTTTGCTGTCATCGGGAATTTTTCTTGAAAATTCATTTCAGAGTTTTGAGTAAGAGGGACATCAGATGAGAGGGGGGGATAAATTCCCAAAATCGGAGTCGCAGGAATAATTTCCTAGCACGAGGAAATTTTCAGAAGAAGGTTCGTTGAGGGTTTCTAGGTCGGTGATAGCATATTTTAGATATATTTCCCTATCGATCCTAATCATATTCATGTGTCCCTTTAATGGAAACCAAAGGTGAGTCCAGTCTGTACTAAAGTACCCATTTAACTTCTAGGACCAATCTCAACTAAGTAGAAATCCATAAGCTTTTGGGATATCTACTACAATGATGTCAATCACTTGAACAAATTTCGGGTGTGTCGCCATCCTGATCATGACATCCTTGAGTTCTCCCATAATTTTCACCTGGGTTTTGTCTAGTTGTATCACATGTTTATCACTTTTGAGAGGGACTGCATTTAGTTTCTTGCATACATACAATGGAATAACATTAGAGGATGTCCCTGAGTCAACCAAACAATTGTGGAGGTTTCTGTTGAAGACTTTAAATGTCAAAAGGAACAGTGGTACAAAAGGATTTCCCTTTTTATCTTCAGAGAAAGCGTTCATAGTTGGTTTATTTATTAGATATGAAAGGGATCGATTTTGTCCTTGGTCAGTGCTTGCTGTAGGATTTTATACCGACTTCAATGCTTGTAATAGAAAGCCCTTTTGTTGGGGGATTCTACATGTCCATGACCGATATATTTTCCTTCAATGTTTTCAAATCTTCTACTATGTTGTAGGGTATCTAGGGTGATTCTTGGGTATGGATGTTTATAGGATTTCTTTGGGAGACACAAGATTCTTTAGGGTGATTGGATGTTGTTTATCCTCCCGAAGTTTGGGAAATAGTAAGGTCATTTGAGATATGTTGACTCCTACTTTGTGTTTGCACAACCAAGACCTTTGTGGGTGGTTCTTGAACCTAAAATAGATAATAGGAAGGAATTGGTAGGTTAGGGTACCATATCAACATGGTTGTTTCTTCTAGTGGATCAAATTCTGCTCGATCAACAATATTCATAGTTGAGATGCTTGATTTTTCGGTGAGGTAAACCTCATCTAGAAACCGGTTGGCCATCATATTCACGGCATGCACCCATTGTGGGAAGTCTCTTTCAGAATGTTTCTCTTTGTGATAGGTACAGAAAGAGTCAGATGCTACATTTCCCATATCGATGTTTAAGTTGGTTGGGGGAGGTTCAATTGCTTTGAATGATGGATTTCTTTAAAAAAAGGGTTTATAGGGCCTCTGGCCTTCGTTTCCTTCCCCTGTACTTATTTTCATGTATATGATTTTGTTTGACAACTTATTTATCATTCGTTGAAGGTATTCTATGTCTCCACTTGCTTTTTTGGGACCTTGTTCTATTTGTTTCCCTAGGGGTCTGGTCAACAAGAGTCCTCTCCTGGGAGGAGGTTGAACTTCCTTCTTAACTAACGCGACCTGGCCTTCTTTACATCCCTTCATTTGGAATTCTATTGTTTTGGATTCCTCAAAATTCTTAGCTAAGGTTGTTTTGGCATCCCTCTTCACAAACATCGAAATGGAAGTTGGGAGAGCATTAGCGTATACTTTGATTTGCAACTCTTGAGTGGGTTTAGCTTCAGGTAGAATTTTTTTTAGGATAGTGGTGAACCATTGATTGAAGTCCTTAACCTTCTCCTTTGATCTCATGGTAGCGGTGAACAACTCAACCATCAAATCTCCTGTAGTGGTTTCTTCTGCAAATTTATCTAGAAAATCCTTTTGAAACTTCATCCAACTAATTATGGACCATACAGGAAATTTAATACCACATGGAGGTTGAATTCTCAAAAGTATAGGGGAAAATCCTGCACACTACGTCTTCATGTTAGAAATTCATCAGTCTAATATCTAGTATGAATGTTTTGATATGGTCTTCACGCAATCCTGAGGTTTCAGGGTCAAATTTAGGGTGTAACATTTTTGGATGTTGGGGAAGGTTATGTACTTGTCTCAGGATGGAAAAAGCATCTCTGGCCAACCAAGGTTGATTATTATGAGGTGGGTTTCCCCTTTCTTCATTATGATCATTGTTATCTTCCATGTCGTCCAACTTTGAAACTGAGCTTTCCGAGTTAAACCCTTCCTCGTCAGAAAAATTATCGGGATTAGAGTAGTTACTGACTGGTGTTGTGGGGATTATATTAAGGGTGTTGGCATGTTTTAAAATCAGAGTGTGTTTTTCATTGATGGAAAGATCAGAGTGTGCAACGATGGAAAAACATGAACAATGTAAGCTCGGGAGGAGAAGCGACAGTGATCATTGGATTCCATTGAGAATTCCTGATGACCGTCAGATCTGAATTCAGATAGGTCGAGCGTGCAGATGGAGTAAATATCTTGGGCATTAGATCTGAGTGTGGGGTCCAACCATCATTGGATCGAGGAGAAATCTGGACCGTCAATTCAATAAGGACACATGGTGAAATCGCGATAAAATATGGACCATTGGTTCCATAGGACACATGGCGAAAGATCATAGTTTTGATGAATGGAAATTCAAAGGAGCGAAGACCCCGTTTGATTGGCGAGTGGTCATATCTCGTGGTCACATCGTCGAAGGCTTAAGGGAAGGAGATAATTGCTAAGATCCATCTCGACGTTCACAACTTGGAGTATCGAGACCCTTCATCACAGGAATCGCGATATCACCAAGGATTGTGGACCGTTATATCACCAAGAATCTGGACTGTTATATCTCCAAGGATTGTGGACCGTTGATCATGCATGAATAAGGCTCATGAAATGGAAAAATCGTGATAAGATATGGATCGTTGATCCAAGAGGGACATGTGGCAAGGGATTAACTTTTCACCGACTAGAAATTCGAAGGAAGGAAATTCTCTAACCTTGCAACTCGCGATATGAGAAATCGCGATAAGGTCTGGCCCATGGTCATAGACAAGGTCACATTGTCAAAGACTTAAGGGAAGTATCTAGCGGTACTAAGCTCCATCTCGAAGTCTCGACGATCGCGACTTGGAGTGTCGAGACCCTTCATCAAAATAATCACGATATGTGAGATCACGATGAGATCTGGACCATTGGATCATTGGAGATCTCGACTGTTGATTAGGCTCGATAAAGTTCATAAGTTCACGAAATACAAAGCACTTTTTTGCGTAGCCTATGGTCACTGCTGGTGGTCACGTGAGGGGAAGAAGCTAGCAGTGCTAAGATCCATCTCTGATTCTCGACGATCGCGACTTGGAGTGTCGAGACGCTTCATCAAAGGAATCATGATATGCGAGATCACGATGAGATCTGGACCGTTGGATCATTGGATATCTTGACTATTGATCAGGCTCGATAAAGTTCATAAGTTCACGAAATACGAAGCACCTTTTGGCCTAGCCTGTGGTCACCACCGGTGGTCACATGAGGGGAAGAAGCTAGTGGTGCTAAGATCCATCTCGGAGTCTCGGCGATCACGACTTGGAGAGTCGAGATGGCTCATCCCCAGATCCACGAAACGCGAGTCACAAAAGCACCTTCTGAACAGGCGTGTGGTCACCACCTGTGGCCACATGTGAAAGGAAAGGTGAAAGGTGCCAAAGGCACAAGGCTCAATAGGCTCACAGTGTAACTTCTAGAAATGACTGATGGTTTTTTGCCAGAAGACTCGAAGAGACTTCAGGGTGATAGCTAGAGAATATGAAGAGTCTCGAGGCATCTTCCAGTGGAATGAAGACTGTTTATAGAGGCTATTGATAGATGTAAGACCGTTGGATCTTGGAATTGCAACAGATGGAATGAGCTCGACTGTGACAGAGAAGATGAAGAGTCTCGACTGGTGGAGAGGCTAAGGAATCTCGACATAACACCCTGTGATGATGGACGCATGGTTTTAACCACCAGAGAAGCTGAAGAGTTGCGATGATGATCAGGCAGAGCACTCGACATGGGCGGAGCATGTAGAAGCATTGTGGATAAAAGATGCAAAAGATACACAAGGAAGATAAAAACGCAGCACATAGAAGAGAGGAGGCAATTTTTGAGAGTGATTCAGGTGTGTAGAATGAGGCAGAGTGCAGCAGATGAAATGCACAGAAGAGGAATGGTGCATTGAATGGACATGGTGCACAGAGCATAAAAGGCAGAAGAACAGAAAGTGCAAGGATGTGAGCATGAAGATAGTGAGGCAGACAAAGCAGGGCAGTGTAGCAGAATAGTGATGAGACTAGTAATCCATTGATGAACATTATATCACTATAATAAGTTTCAGTAGCAAAGATTTATATTTAAGGGTGGTAGGGAGGTGCTACGAAGGACTATTGTCCTTAGAGGTTCAAGTGGGTGCTTGAACACAGGGAGTTGTAGCTTCCATCTGGTTGTAGCCAGAGAAACTAGGGTGGCAAGGTGGTGCAAGGGAGAACTGTTGTTCTCTGTTATATAGGTTGGTGCCTGTGTGACTGGAAGTTGTTTCTTTCATCCAGTTGTTGCTGGAACACTTAGGGATTTGTTGCTTCCTTCTAGTGGGTGCTAGAGAAACCAGGGAGTTAGTGCTTCCTTCTAGTGGGTGCTAGAGAAACAAGAGAGTTGGTTCTCTCAGCAAGTANACCATTATCCATCAAACAAACTTGGGTCCATTACCCAAACCTGGGTTCTCCAACTTCACATGGTCATAACTCTCTAACCGTGAGTTATGTGACGTTATGCATACCACCAGAAATGGCATGACAAGCACTATCCATATAGGATAGTTTCTCTGACAAATTCATTGTCCTTCATCTCATTATTCCACAATTAAGCATGGGTTCTCTTACTCTGCAAAGCGTCTTCCCGTGAGGGATTTCACCATAAGGGGACCACTTTGGACTTCATCCATATTTACTTCTTATAAACCATAAAAAAACAATAATGAGTCATATTTACATCTAACAATATTGGGTCCATTACCCAAACCTTTGTTCTATGGGGCTTTCTTCAAGGATTGACATCAATGACAACCAACCTTAATCAACAGTCTCTACCCTGAAAAAAAAAATTACCCACAATTTATGTCGAGGAAAGTGCTCTAATACCACTTGTAATATACCAGATATAAAAAGTATGCAGAACAGAAATAAAAAGATAGAAATGGCAGAATAACAACAATATAACCAAAACAATCACCACAATAACACTGAAATGATATATAAAATAACAACATAAATAACACTTTGATTCTGAGAGAAATGTTCACGGGCCTCTTCGAGGGGGCAACCTCCAGCCGAGTAGAGCTCTATTACAATAATATCCAAGCTAGGGTTCTCATACCCTTGACTGCTATTTATATTAAATATTTCTATCAAAAGAAGCATCTAGAGGAAGATCCTTCTAGAAGCGGAAGCTTCTATTAGGTCTTCTTACATTCAATTTATTCTATTTTATTGCAAGGTCTTATTAATATTGACCTTTATTACATCCGAATATATTGTTCTACCTATGTGCAGGTAGGACCCTAACAGAAACATAGTCTATGGATGGGATGAATTTCTGAGTTTGGCATGCAGTTAGTGACATTCATAATAGATAAGTGGTCTTTATATGATTGTCTCATTTACTATGTGCTTAATTATCTATGTGTGATATGGGTTTAATTATTTTATTATGTTGCATATAAGTAATTATTGATATTCTAAATAATGATTCTTGCACATGTAAGTGTGGTGTTGATATTCAGTATTGTATCCATGCATGCAGAGTATGATAGTTGTTAATAGATTTTTTTGTTAAGTAACCTTTTAATAATAAACTTGAGTCACTTAGGTGAGGTTAGAATGGTTGTGTGTTTGGGGAAATACTCCATGCACGAAAGAGGTTGGATTTTTTTTGGACACCAGGAAGTAATCCATGTGCACAAGGAGAACATAATCTGCATGTGATGCTAGAACGGTTGTGCGTGTAGTAGTGATCACATGTTCATAGTGATTTACATGTACATTGATGTTTTTGATCTCGGTATGCATGTGCACACATTTGTATTGTGTTACTTATGTTGTTATAGGTTGTGTCAAAAGAGGAAAGTTTCGGCGGTTCGGACCAGTTTGGAGTCGTGCGTGTTACTTCAATTATTTTTGTACATAGCTATGTTATAGAGTAGAAACCGCGCACTAGATTTTAGAGTAGTATTTCTCATTTTGTTGAGTTGGTAACAAGACAAAGATGGGAGGTTGGGCACATTACAAATTGGTATTAGAGAATTTTGTAAGTGTTGGTAACGGTCGATGATACATGACTATATTGTATTTCTTTCACTTTTTTTTTCTTTCAAGAATTAGGTATCAACTCATCTATATATATCCTCCCATCCTTTTTTGTACAATGTTTTATACAATATTTTGTAAATATTTTTCTATAAATATAAGACCTATTTTATGAAAATAAAAAAGAAAAAAATGACGGTGTCACACTGGTTAAATGGTGAAGGATTTATAATACTAAAACTATGTGGGGGTGGGGTTGAAAAATATCCATGAATTTGAGAAATCTATGGTCATAAAATGCCCTAGGAGGCTCATTGGATATCTATGTTTATGGAAACAAGTAGTAAAGTCCAAGAAGACTTAACCCCTATAAATATAGTATTGGATAAGATCTAGGATAAAATTCATGGCAATGACATCCATCATATGTAACTCTCTATTTTTAACATATCCCCTCATCGATAAGTGGTTTTCCTAGAAAGTGGGAAATCATCTAAATGTCATAATTTTGAAGACCCACGAATACAAAGAAACATTGAAAATGATTGTTCAATGAGCTAGTAGAGATTCTTAGACACAAATTGGTAATGCATATGGTAGATGCACCAATATTTCCATTTTCCTCATTATGAAATCAAAGTTGAAACAAGGAAAGAGATTTAGACATGAATGACCAACTCAAATAATAGTGGGATATATTCACTTAAATGAAAAGAGGTAGAAGATGGTTTAGTTTGGTATCAAAATACAACTAGGGTATACACAATTAGTTATGGATATAAGGTAGTGTTTCTAGATGATGAATAAGATAAATTCTCATGGTGTTCAAGCTAGTTTGGAAATGAAAATCCCATTTGAGGGATTGATTTTTCTTCTTGCTGACTTTGAAAAATAATCCCACATGTGATATCCCTCAAACGAGATCTTAGCATGGCCTAGTACTTTTCACTCTATAAAAAGAAAATGAAGAATCCCTTAAGACTATATCATTATGGGCATCCTATTTACAAATAGGGCATGGAAAGAGTCTCTCTCTTTTGATGGGACTATTGGATATTGGGAAGGATATACCCTAGTTAAGGGTTATCAAATATATATAGAGTGGATAGCTATAGTAGACCATATATCACTCCCTATAATAGGCTATTTTTTACTATGGATCACATGGAATCATACTTCTTGTTGAAATCTTTGTTATTCACCTTCAGAAGTCTTTTATAAAATAAAACATATCTATCAGGATTTAAATCATTCACCAAAACATAATCCACCAAGGTAAATAGGGTTTCTAAATATTGATCAGTAAAAAACATGGGGTTTCTTTGATGGTTCCAACCAACACAGCCTATTCTTAATGGATATTGAGGAATTTTGTTCCAAACTACTCAACATCACTACACTTTTAAAGAGATATAGTAATTATGAAATGATAATTGGGATGAGTTGTATGGTATAAAATCAATATTAAGACTATATCTATACAAGAATGTGGAAATTCAAGGAGATATGATGCAGGAGCATCGCCAACAAAGTACAAGCGGAAGACAACTGGGTGCACTTGTGCGTATTTTGAAATATTTAGAATTCCAAAGCTGGTGTGTTAATGAAATATCTGAAAAGGATTTTTAGTTATGAACATCTTTAATGATCATAGGTCGATCCATCGCATAAGATAGATGGGGGGATGTATTTTTATTTAATGAGGAGGATTGCAGTACAGATATGGAGCTTTATCCCTTCTCTGTTTGACTCAGATATTTATTATGTTGAGTAGTCGAAAGATTTTATTTTGATAGGATAACATAGAGTAGTTGAAGGGAAAGGCTCGAAGAGCACCTCTTGAATAAATTTTTATGTTGTTGTCTATTATAGTTTGTTGGAACTCTAGTTATCAAGAGCCATCACCATTGTACCAAAGAGTTGAGAGCTACTGAGGAGAAGTGTATGAATGTATGTAATTTCCAATTGAATGAATATAACAGAGAAACATTGTCCCAAATGTGTGGTGATGTTGTGTCTATCTAGATAAATGAATGGTCGACTTCTTTCTTATTTGTAATTATATGTTATTTCTTGATATTGTATCTATGTATGCATTTATGTGGTTGAATGTATGAGACAGTGCGAAGAGTGAATAAGTTTCAATTGTTTCTCTTCTACGAGTGAGTGCAAGGAGTGCATAGTGTCCGCAAGGTGTGTGTGATCGAGGTTGTTTCGACTCATACACTCAGAAGAGGTAGAGTGGAAATTATGTATGAAAGGAGTACATACACCTCCTGAAGGAGTGCATGAAAGAGTTTCAGACTCATAAGCTAAGGAAAGATAGCATGACTTTAGTCACAAATAAGAAGTTGGAGAAAAATCACAAAGAGTGTGAGATCATCCACAAATAAGTTGAGTGTGGAAGAGAACCTATTGCAAGGGGTGCACAGGTCAAGATTTCGACTAAGTGCCAAAGATAGTATTCCAAGGGATGAAGAAGGTCAAGGGAGACAAACTCAGGAGGGAGAGAAGCGAAGAATCTTCAATAAGGAGAATCCTTGAGGCTTTCACCAGACCCATGAATGAGATCCATTCTGAAGGGAGGTGAATAACTCCATACTGTGAGATCTGGAATAACTACGTGAAGGTTAGACGTAAGGTGTTTCGGCACTTCGTAGTTCGGGAAGTACGAAGGTGTTGTAAGTTAAAAAATTGTGGAGTTGTGAATTAATCACAACCATTGGCTTCTCAGGAGACACACGACATAAATCTAGAAATTCAGAGAAGAGAGCTTCGTGAAGAGTTGAATGTAGAGCTCGCGATATTTCTGAAGTCTGAATTCGCGAATGGTTGGTCCACGGTCATATCTTGTGGTCAACTAAGAGGAAAGTATAGAGGGGAGTTAATACTCGTGAAATTGAGTGTTGTTAGGAGCATCGAAGGGTGAAGGCAAGGGTGGTTAGACCCTGCAGGTAACACAAAAGGGACCTTTATGTTGAGCATTCAGGGTCTGTTGAAAACCCAAAGATTCAATACGACTCGGGAATTTGAAGATCCAAGACCGGGAGGTCACGTATTCCCAAGGAGGGAAGGGGGTTTGCGCCAGGAGTGGTATCGAAGAATATACAAAATTGATTCATGTAGAAGGAGGAGTAGGGTGATATCGACGAGGGGTATCAAATACATCAGCACAATGTTGCCCAAAAGACATGATGAGATGCTCGTAGCAAATAGATCTATGGAAAGGGAGATGAGAGAACTGTGTGAAAGATTGGATTCCATGAAAACAACACAAAGGAGAGCACCTGATGTTGGATATGTCAGCGATGCAAAAATTGAAGAAGTAGAGGTTGAAGAAGTTGTAGTAGAGGATGCTGCAGAAGAACGCTTGCTGAAAGCGGTTGTCAAGTTGGGAGCCAGAGTGCAATTTACCAAATATATAAAATATGTAGAACAGAAATATAATGCTAGAAATGGAAAAATAACAGTAAAATATCCAGCATAATATCACAATAACACAAAAATGATATAAGAATAGCAATAGAAATAGCACTTTGATTCAGAAAGCAATGTTCACAGGCCTCTTCGAGGGGGCAACCTCCAATCGAGCAGTGCTCTGTTATAATAATCTCCAAGATAGGGTTTTCATACCCTC
>SNQJ01S0017178.1:248027-262953 GCA_010110895.2 Picea sitchensis
CCACCCGTGGAAGGCGTATGTCCCTTTGAAAGTGATGGGGTTGAAAGGAATGGGAAGAAGTTTCACCTTCAGTCTTTTTATGTGCATCAGGAAAAGAGTCATCGGTAGGGATCTTGAGTTTGGTGCATAGTGATGCAAAGACAGATTCAAGCTGGGTGGTCAGTTCGTGTTTGAATTCTGCCATTGCGGACTACACGACTACATTTATGGATGAATTTATGGTGGTATTGATGGATGCATCACGGGAGGCAATAGTAGCACTGACTTGTTGTACTTCTTGTTGGGTCTCGAGGAAACCAGATTGCAAGGTCTTGAAGTGAGACTCTAGTTCTTGGTTACGGGTATGGGCCATGAGGATGGGTGAACTGAAAAGGGAGCGGGCGGGGTCAGAATTTTTTGTAGAAAAATGATATGGATGAATGTGATAAGGGAGAAGAGATGAATCTAATGGAATAGGTCTCAAACAATGGTGAAAAAAATTCCAGACTCGAAATGTGTATTCACCTGGCAACCCGAACACAGATGTGCGGCAATAGATCTCACCGATTTAATTTGTTTATGTTTATGTTTATGTTCCCCAAGGGTTAAGTATTCAAGGGTTCTACAGATAAGGGTTTGCCCTGTGCTATAGCTCTCTGATATACGTGCGGGGTCCAACAGTAGTACTTGTCCCAATATCTCAGGGCACTAACTAAGGAGGATAGACCGTACCCTTAGCCGTACTACTCGACTACCCAGGTACTAGAGAGTATCTTCCAAAGTGTTGTTCTCAGTGACACTATAGCAGTCCAGTGGCCGATAGGTTTATCTAAAGAAGGCTTCAGGAAATCTAGGTCGATCCGTACATAGGTGTTGTCTAATGCACTACCACTCGAAGGGGTACCAACAGGGGTTACAAGGGTGGCCAACAGATGTTTGCTTAAGAACCACTTGTATTTCCTACATGTATGAATCCCTCAACCGCGGGTTTATGCGCGTAACGAAAGATCTCTATGGCTTAAAGACGTCGGAATACGTCTCTACCCTGAAAAAAAAAATACTCACAATTTTTGCCAAGGAAAGTGCTCTGATACCACTTGTAAGATACTAGATATATAAAATATGTAGAACAGAAATATAATGCTAGAAATGGAAGAATAACAGTAAAATATCCATCATAATCTCACAATAACATAGAAATGATATAAGAATAGCAATAGAAATAGCACTTTGATTCAGAAAGCAATGTTCAAAGGCCTCTTAGAGGGGGCAACCTCCAATCAAGCAGTTCTCTATTACAATAATCTCCAAGCTAGGGTTTTCATACCCTCGACCCTTATTTATACTAAATATGTCTATTAAGAGAAGCATCTAGAGGAAGATCCTTCTAGAAGAGAAATCTTCTATTGGGTCTTCTTACATCCGCCTTATTCTATTTTATTGAAAGGCCTTATTAATATTGACCTTTATTACATCTGAATACATTGATCTACCTATGTGCGGGTTAGGACCTTAACACAGAGCGAAGATCGACGTCCCAATGTATGAAGGTAATTAAGACACTGAAGAATTTCTTGATTGGATATGAGCAATGGACAAGTATTTTGACTATGAAGATGTCGAGGAGGAGAAAAAGGTGAGACATGTCGTCACTAGATTGAAAGGACATGCAACATTGTGGTGGGATGAACTGCAGGTCGATAGGAGGAGTAAGGGAAAACAAAATATTAAGAGTTGGGATAGAATGGTAGCCAAGCTAAAGGTGAAATTCATACCCAAGGATTACCAGATAAATATATTAAGGAGGATTAAGAACCTGAGATAGAAGGGAATGACTGTGAAGGAGTACACAAAGGATTTCTACAGATTGAACATTAGGGCTAGACAAAGAGAGAGAGATGAAGAGAAAGTTTTCAGGTACATCAACGGCTTGAGATATGATATCCAGGATGAAATCAACATGGTGACAGTTAGGATAGTAGAGTCAACAAAATAGAGGTAGAATCTTGAACAAAGGCAAGGAGTTTCCCACGACAAGGCACAAAAGCTCAAAGATGAGGCGGAGAAACCACATAGTCACTCTGAGAGAGGAGGAATTTCCCAGGGAAGGCAGAGTGGTGGCAGAAACTCTTTTCCCAAAGGAAGAGGAAGAGGCTGAGGAGGATAAGTAATATATTATGCCTGTGGGAAAAAAATGCACATGTCTTGGGATTGTCCTCAGAGAAAGAAAGAAGGAGGTAAAGCTGACATTTCAGAAGCGCAGAAGAGAGATGTTAAGGTAGAAGGTGCTGAGGGTGGGAGATCTTTGATGATGAGGAAATTTCTCTTAAATCCAGCACCAAAAATTGAAAGGCCATCACATAGGAATAGTTTGTTCATGACATCTTGAAAAATGAAGGATAGAGTTTGCAAGGTAATAATTGACAGTGGGAGCACTAATAACTTACTGCCCACAAAGATGTTGGATAATTTATAGCTGGAGATGACTGTATATCCAACATTGTATTAAGTCTCATGGTTGCATAAAGGTCATCAGTTAACAGTAACTAAACAATGCCTTGTTGAATTTAAGATAGGTGGATATACAGATGAAATTCTATGTGATGTGATTCCCATGGATGTATGTCATGTTTTGTTGGGAATACCATGGAAGTATGAAATGAATGTCATTCATGATGGGAAGAAAAATACCTATACTTTGGAGAAGAATGGTAGGACACACATGTTACTGCCAATTGAAGAGAAGAAGGTGAATGATGAAGCCAGCATGATCATACTTCTTATGAGTGGGAAGGAAATTCTCAATGAAGTAAAGAAGGAAAATGAGATGCAGTTTGTTGTAGTGAGGAAGATGAGGGTTATCATTACCATTACTTCATTGGAATATTTGTCTAAGGAAGTTCAGGAAATGTTAGAGAATTTTGTTGACATAGTGGTGGATGAGTTGCCAAGATAGTTTCCACCTATCAGAAGTATCAACCATCATATTGATTTGATACCAAGAGAAAACCTTCCAAATAAAGAAGCATACAGGTTGACACCTCAAGAGAATGAGGAGGTGAAAAGAGAGGTTCAATATTTGTTAGACAAAGGATTGGTTAGCGAAATATTGAGTCCATGTGCAGTACCAATTGTATTGAGTCTGAGGAAGGATGGAGGATGGAGAATGTGTACATACTCAAGAGACATAAATAAGAACACCATCAGATACAGATTTCCATTGCCGAGGATGGATGATTTGATGGACTGTCTGAGTGGAGTGAACTATTTTTCAAAGATAGATTTGAAAAGTGTATATCACCAAATAAGGATGAGAGAAGACGATGAGTGGAAAACAACACTCAATACCAATGAGGGGTTGTATGAATGGCTTGTTATGTCGTTTGGCTTGACAAACGCTCTGAGTAATTTTATGAGGGTGATGAATGAAGTGTTTAAATATTTCATTGGAAAGTTCGTGATTGTATATTTGGATGATATACTAGTCTTTAGAAAGACTAAAGAGGAGAACTTGAGACATTTAACGTTGGTAATGAGGAGGTTGCAGCAAGAGAAGTTGTTGATTAACCTGAAAAATTCCTCTTTCATGAATATAGAACTCATATACTTGGGTTCTGCGATTTCTTCAAATGAATTGAAGATGGATCTCAATAAGGTGAAAGAAATCAGAGAATGGTCATCACCGAGGAATATCTTTGAGGTAAGAAGCTTCCATGGATTGGCAAGTTTTTATCGAAAGTTCATCAGAAATTTTAGTGGGATTAATTCTCAAATGATGGATACAGTGAATAAAAGACACAAGTCTTTCAAATGGATGGAGGGGGATGAGAAGAGATTCAACATATTGAAGGAAAAGATAACAGAAAACTCGATTCTGGTATTACCAGATTTCAGAAAGACATTTCAGGTAAGATGTGATACGAGTGGAGTTACAGCTGGAGCAGTCTTGAGCTAAGATAATAAGCCTGTTGCATATTTCAGCGAGAATTTGAACGAAGCTAAAAAGAAGTAATCCATATATGAAAAAGAGTTTTATGCCATAATTCAATCCTTGAAGAAATGGAGGCACTATCTCGTACTGAAGGATTTTTTTTTGTATAGTGATAATAAATCTTTGCAATTCATAACTAGACATGAGAAGTTAAACCAGAGACATGCTAAGTGGATAAAGTTTATGCAAAATTTCACTTTTTTCACTAAACATATTTCTGGTAATTCTAACAAGGTTTTTGATGCATTGAGTGGGAGAAATTTGATTCTGTAGGAATTTCAGGTCAAAACCTTGGGGTTTGATCACCTCAAGGAAATGTATCACACTGATCCATATTTTGGGGAGGCATATGAAGCATGTGAAAATCCTGTACTTAGAGACAAAATCCAGTGGGATGAATATCTGATTCAGGATGGGTTGTTGTTCAAGTGATTCCAGTTGTGCATACCAAAGTGTTCGACAAGGGAGAATGTTATGAAGGAAAATCATAGTGGAGGTATAGCCGGACATTTATGCCATGACAAGACATTTTCTCAATTGAACGGTTCATATTATTGGCTAGATATGAGAGTACAGGTGAAGAGGTTTGTGAACAATTTTAATATTTGTCTGTATGCCAAGGGGAAGAAGAAAAACAATGGGTTGTATCAACCATTGCCTATTCCAGAGACGCCTTGCGATGTGATAAGCAAGGATTTTGTGTTAGGATTTCCAAGGACACAAAGAGGAAGTGATTCCATATTTGTAGTAGTCGATAGATTTTTGAAGATGTCACACTTTATCCCGTGCCAGAAGACTAGTGATGCAATGCATGTTGCAAATTTGGTTTCCAAAGAGGTTGTGAGACTCTGTGGATTGCTTAGGAGTATAGTCTTAGATAGGGATTTTAGGTCGTTTATGGAGGACATTGTGGAATAAGTTGGGGACATAGCTATATTTTATTTCTACATATCACCCGCAAAGCGATGGATAGACCAAAGTGGTCAATCAAAGTTTAGGGTATTTTCTGAGGCATTTGGTCACTGAACAACAGAGTCGGTGGGATCAGATTCTAGCACAAGCAGAGTTTTCATACAATGACTCAGTGAACAGAAGCACTTGAAAAAGTCCATTTCAGATAGTGTATGGAATGAATATGAGAGGAGTGTCAGAGTTGAGAGATCTGAAGAAGAGCGAATTTAGGAGCGCTGGAGATGAAGACTTCACTACATAAATGCAGTAACTTCATAATCAAATCAAGGAGTAGTTAAAGAAAAGCAATAATGAATATAAACGTAGAGATGATAAACATAGGAGGAAGCTTCAATTGAAGTTGGAGATAAAGTTATAGCACATCTTAGGAAGGAGAGGTTTTCGAGGGGAACATATAATAAGTTGAAGTTGAAAAAGATAGGACCGTGAAAAATCCTGAGAAGATTTGGGGAGAATTATTATGAGATAGAGCTTTGAGAAGATGTGGGCATATCACCCATATTCAACATTGCAGGTATGTATCCATATAGGGAAGATGGAGATGGAGGATCCAAAGATCAAAAGAGGATACAGTGGGAGAAACAAATGCCTATAGCAGAGAAGCTGCAGGTAGAGAAGATCATAGATCAATGAATTGGTAAGAAGACTAGAAGGAAAATGTGTTTTGAATATTTGGTGAAGTGGAAAGGACAACTAGTAGAAGATGCCAGTTGAGTAAATGAAACAGACATCTAGAAGCATGGAAATTCAATGCAGGGGCTCATGGATAGGAGTCCATGAATTTTTCATCTAGAGGAGTATGATGCAGGAGAATCGCCAACAAAGCACAAGCGGAAGACAACTGGGTGTAGTAGCGTGTATTTTGAAATATTTTGAATTTCAAAGTTGGTGTGTTAATGAAATATCAAAAAATATTTTTAGTTATGAACATATTTAATGATCGGAGGGAGAGGTTGAGCCATCACATAAGATCAATGGTGGAATGTATTTTTCTTTAATGAATCAAATCGTAGTATAGATTTGGAGCTTGCACTCTCATCCTTTTGACTCGATATTTATTGTAATAAATGCTAAGTAGTTGAAATATTTATTTTGATAGGATAGCATAGAGTAGTTGGAGGGAAAGGATATTTTATTTTGATAGGATAGCATAGAGTAGTTGGAGGGAAAGGATCGAAGAGAACCTCTTGTATAAAGTGTTATGTTGTTGTCTAGTAAAGGTTGTTGGCACTCTAGTTATCAAGATCCATCGTCATTCTAGAAAATATTGAGAGCTACTAAGGATAAGTGTATGAATGTATGTAATTTTTAGTTGAATGAATATAACAGAGAAACATTGTCCCAAATGTGTGGTGTTGTTGTTTCTATCTAGATGAATGAATGGTAGAATTTTTTCTTATTTGAAATTCTCTGTTATTTCTTGTTCTTGTATCTATGTATGCATTTACTTGGTTGAATGTATGAGTCACTACGAAGAGTGAATAAGTTTCAATTGTTTCTCTTTTATGAGTGAGTGCAAGGAGTGCATAGTGTCCGCAAGGTGTGCATGAACGAGTTTGTTTCGACTCATAATCTCAAAAGAGGTAGCATCAAACTTATGTAAGCAAGGAGTGCACAAACGTCTGCAAGGAGTGCGGCACAGAGTTTCAAACTTGTAATCTCGGGAAAGGTGGTGTGAATTTAGTTGCAGAGAAGAAGTTGGAGAAAAGTCGAAAAGAGTGTGAGATCATCCATAGAGAAGTTGAGTGTGGAAGAGAAACTGTTGCAAGGCATGCACACGTCGATATTTTGACTAAGCGTAGAAGAGATTGTTCTGAGGGATGAAGAAGATCAAGGGAGACAAGCTCGGGAGGGAGAGAAGCGAAGAACCTTCAATAAGAAGAATCCTTGAGGTTTTCACCAGACCCATGAGAGAGATTCATTCCGAAGGGAGGTGAATGACTCTAGACCGTCAAATCTGGAAGAACTACACGAAGGTTGGCCGTAAGGTTTTTCGGCACTTTGTAGTTTAGGAAGTCCGGAGGTGTTGTAAGTGGAAAAATCATGAACTCGTGGAGTTGTGAATTAATCGAAGTTGTTGGTTGTTCAGGAGACACCTGACATAAATCCGAAAATTCAGAGAAGAGTTCTTCGTGAAGAGCTGAAGGTAGAGCTTGCAATATTTCCGAAGTTTGAATTCATGAAGGGTTGGTCAACGGTCATAGCCCATGGTCACCTAAGATGAAATTATAGCGGGGAGTTAATACTCGCAAAATTGAGTGTTTCCAGGAGCGTCGAAGGGAGGAGGAACGAGTAGTTCGACCCTGCGAGTAACACAAAAGGGACCTGTGTGTTGAGAATTTGGGGTTTGTTGAAGACCCAAAGAGTCAATACGACTCAGGAGTTTGAAGATCCAAGACCGGGAGGTCGCGTAGTCCCAAGGAGGGAAGGGGGTCTGCACCAAGATCTGTTGGTAGAACACAAGGTGGATCATAGATATAACCCATTCTCTTGAAGCTCCTTCTCCCTATGGTTTATTTAAAATATATTCTTAACTTAATTATTAAGATTATTAAAATTTATCATTTGACGATTGGATGATGGTTCTCCTTTTTGTTAGAATCTTTTCCTTTTGATCCAAGACTACATACTTTTTTACATGTATAGGATTATATAATTACTATTATAAGAAACTATATAGGCCTTCTCCACTGAAAATCTATTTGAAGCTATGCACAGATTGGTTATATATAGATGTATCTTTCTTCTTCATGAATATAAAGAAAAGTTTTTTTCTAGGGAATAACAGATCAAATCACGTCTTTCTATGGTTGCTAGTTAAAAAAAGAAATCAAATATTTCCACAATAAGATTTAAATCACATGAGCTTCATAGTAAAATATGGTCTTGGAGATTACCTAAAATAAATTGCCACAAAATAATATGTAAAATGTATGAGATGAATAGAGTAGAGGATGAAAAGAACCTTCTCCTAGAATATTCATTAGAGAAACACATTAGATTTATCTTTCAAAACATTTGTTATAAAACCAATCTCCATAGCTTGTTTCCCTATAAAAAATAAAAGGAAATTGTTAAATTACAAAAATGTGTTGGTATTTGAGGGTATTGATCGTCACTATCGATTTATATATGAGATATATACTATTTATTAATTATCCTAGCTATCTATATAAGTGGATAAGTGCTTTGAGCTTCATGAAAAAGGTCTTAGGTCATTTCAAGATGTATTGTGAGGAAGGCCATCCCAAGGAGTGTGTTGCTCAATAATAGTGTGCCTCTCCATATTCTCAAAGAGAATAGATCCCTAAGTTCCATAGTTAGTTAATATATTTAAATAAGCCATGTAGATATGTTCTCTAGAATATATGTTAGTTATTTTTTACTTTGTCATTGTAAACCTTTCTAAAAGAGATTTTTTCAATAGAATGAAAAGAGATAGATTTTGGGTTTTCTCTCTTAATTGTATTTTTTGTTCTCTACATAATCTATTTTAGCAAGGTATGATTAGCATAATTTTGTATTGGAGCATTTCAGTCATAGCTTTCAAAGCCCTTTTAAGGATCCTCTCGCTCACAACAACACTCATTGGAAACTGAGTTGGTTCCTTTGTCTCAACACCAACCTAGATCACACAATAGTTTTCTTGTTCTAGGATTATAGACGTCCTCCCTCTCACCCAAACCAAATGCAATTATTTTATTTTTATATTTTTTATATTATTTTATTTTATTTTTTCAGATCTTGGTGTTTACAACACCTCCTCAGAAAGAGTCTACCTTTGAAGATGTCAATTTTACTCAGTTGAACTCAATTCAAGGTCCATAACATGCACTCATTACATACCTATGTATAAAATCTAGAGAATCTACTCAAATTCTCCAACTAGACACCCACATTACTCTACACAAGTATGATGGATATATGCAAGGCCAAGTGTCAAATTCTTGGAATCATAACCTACATGACTATTTCAGTACTTGTCTAGATATGTCTGAAGAACACAATCTACAAATCATTGATTTTCAATTGCATGATGTTGCACTCGTGTTGTGGTAGCCCCACACTAAATATCTAGAACTCTACTTTTAAGTCAACATATCATAGGAAGGGAGCTCTACTTTTATCCTTATTTTCACCCAAGATACATTTTGTTAGGACATAGGTAGGAATTTTTACCCCCTCAAATTCCTATAAAATATTTTGGGATGTTGGCATCAACTCTAACAACACCCTAATGAGAGAATTTAATAGTTTATTGAAGACTTCACCAAGATCTACATTCAACTTTTAATCCATTATTTTGAAGAGGTACTTATCCTTAAATTGTGTTATGGGTTATAGCTGATTTTTAGAAATAAGATGTATTTATTTAAAAATATCGCTCTTGACCATGAATTCCTTCATTCCCTAGATCTTGAAAGAAAATTTGATAAACGTATATGTTCCCTACAATATCATATCCCTCAATTGTGTTCCATATCAACCCCATCCCCTCCATCCTCAACTCTACCTCTTAGTGTGCCATCCTTTCCTTCTCCTAGTGATTAGTGTTCCTATCATAGGATGTAGACTCATTCTAGTAAATAGAGTAGATCTCTCCACTACCAAGTTCTACCAAAACTCTCTTTGTTAATAAGCAACCTAGTCATTATTTAGATTTGCTTACCTCTACTTAGCAACATACGACACCATAGGTCATTTCACTGGAAAAACCTACCTATACAAATACCTCACTACTTGTCATGGCTAGGGATATATCCCACCCCACATATGACCTCCTCTTTCTACATAATTATCTAGTCAAAGATCAGTTGTATACCCTCATTCTTGATAATGGGAGCCAAAACAACCTCGTATCCCATGATTGCATCAAATTTGTATATCTTCCCACTACCCAACACCCCTCCCCTTATAATTTGGATTGGATCTAAAAAGATTTCCTTTGCTTGTTGTTTAATCAATGTTATGCTATTATATTTTCCATTGGTGTTTTTCTTTACACCATCCATTGTTATGTCTATCGTCTCTATTATTCAGACCTATTATTAAACATTACCTACAAGCATAAAAAAAAAGTCTAGTATGATGTTGGGCATAATACCTATAATCCAAGGATGATAGGATCTACAAACCTATGTTTGTTTTCATTCCCCACCCCCTCTTCTCTTTGGGAATGACTTCATTTGTCAGGTGATCTTATATAAATGTCTATCCTTATGAATCATTCACCTGGTGAAACTTTATAATGATATGTAGTTCCCTCCCTTTGATATGTTTTCGTTAATCAATGAATTTTCTAATGATTTTACTCCCCCTAGTAAGTTTCCTCCTATACATAGTATTGAGAACTCTATTGAATTAATTCTTAGAATTGTTCTGCCTAACTCCCCTAAAAATTGTTTATCCCCCTTAAGACTATTGAGGTTGAATGCAAACTCAAATCTTTGCTTGAATTTGGCCAAATCCATCATACCCCATCTCCATTTAGTTCCCCCACCTTCATTATCCCTAAGAAATAACACCAAGAATGTTGTGTGGTCATTGATTATAGGCTCTCAATAAACTCATCATCATGAATCAATGCCCCTTGCCTAGGATTGATTATTTGTTGGACTACCTTCAAGGTGCCCATTTTTTCTCCAAATTGGACATGACTTTTGGGTGTCATTAGGTTCTCATGGATTCCAAAGACACCTGGAAAACAACTTTTAAAAACAAATTTGAGTTGTTTAAGTAGTTGGTAATTTAATTTCACCTTACCAAAACCCTTGCTACAATTTAAAGACTTCTTAATGATATCTTCCAACCACACCTAGGATGTTTTACAGTCATATATCTATAAAATATTATTATTTTTAGCCACACATGGGTCGAGCACTTGCAACATGTTCATTTTTTGCTAGAACTACTATCTAAGCCAATCTATATGTGAAAAGGGAGATTTGTTTTGCCAAACCTCCATATAGTACCTTGAGTTTCTCATTGATCAGGAATGCATATGTCTCGATCTACCCAAAGTATGAGCACTAGCCACATGTCTCACACCTTCCACAACAAACAGATTGAAGATTTTTCTAGGAAATCTTAACTGTTATCAATATTTCATAACCAACTTCTCCCACATTGCAGGTCCCTTGCATCAACTATTTAATCAACAAGTTTTCACATGGAATGTAGGTTGCTAAGAGAGATTTCAGAAACTACACAACACCTTATGCTTACATCCAAATTTTCATTTATGTGATTTACGCTAGGCCTTTGAAGTGGATATGGACACTTCTAATTATGATAATGGTGTTGTACTTGAATGAGGAGGTCATCCAGTTGCATATAATTCCTAAACATTGTGAGATGCCAAACTAAATTACAACAATTAAATGATAAGGAATTCTATGCGTTGGTGCAGGACTTGAAGCGATGACATTGGTATCCTTTTTGTAAGGAGAGTATCTTTCACATTGATAATCATCCTTTGATATTTCTTAATTCCCAATCTAAGATGCAGGAACATGGCCATATCAAATGGTCCTCCTATATCCGATAATTTCACTTAGTCATTCAAAATAGAAAGGGAAGTTCCAACAAAGTGTATGATATGATTAGTCACTTTCCTATATAATATTTTGATTAGTCACTTCCCTATATAATATTTTGGTATTTGTTTTGCAACCTATGAAGCATGGCATCCTCTCTATGCTACAAATCCCCCCTCCCATATAATAGATCATTTCATTAACCTACAAAGATCAACTAGATGTCCTTCCATGACTATTATGTTTGTGAGATTTGGTTATATAAATTCAACCAACTTTTTGTGCCCAATAAAATTAATAAATTAGTCCTCCTTAGGGAATCTCATATATCTTCTTATGGAAAACTCTTTGTAATAGTGAAGACTCTCCAACACCTACACCATTGTTTTTTAAGAAAACATTGCAATGTCATATCAAATCATCTATTCACGCTTGTCCCCTTTACAACATTAACAAGCATGTTGGCCACAAACAAGGGCTCAACAAGCCTTTACCCACTCCCTTCCATCCTTGGGAATAACTGTCTATGGATTTTTTGAGTCGATTTCCTATGAAATTTCGCAAACATGAATACATCTTTATTGTGGTTTGTGATTTTTCCAAGATGGCTCTTTTTAGTCCCTATATAAAGACTACTTCATCCTCCCAACCCACAAATTTATTTTTTAGGCATGTTTGGTCTCAGTTCAGCTTATCTCTTAATATTATTTATGTTCATGATTCGGGTATTCTATATATGTTATAATAAACAATGGAACACCTACATGCATGTAATACACCATAGCTACAATCGCTAATCATTCTTTCATCCTTTAAGGCATGTTATGGGTATCATCTTGTCACCCCATATTAACTACATATCACTCTACATCCTCACTCCTCTTTCCACGAGATGAACATCCTCACTCCTCTTTCCACGAGATGAAGGAACAACATAGTGCCCCCTCTTTTGTCTCAAAGTTGGCCTAGTTTCATAAGAAGGAACAACATAGTGCCCCCTCTTTTCTCTTAAAGTTGGCCTAGTTTCATGAGTAGGTAACTACAACACTCCAAGTGTCCAAAGCATAGTATAATATATTATAAGGATTTTTAGGATTACCATCTAGTTCCCATGCACTTTCAAATTGGGGATTGTGTTTAGATGGATAAGGAGACTTTGTCATTGCAAACCTTGTACACTTTTATAAGAATTTTTTTGGGAGTAACATGAAAATGAATAAGTTTTGGTTTTGTGTTCTCCTTTTTATTCTTTATTTTAGCAAACTGTGACCTACATTACCTCTCTATTTAATGCGTCACTAGCTATTCCTATTGAATAAAATTGCAAAACAATGTTAAGAAAATATTATCACCATCATTTTTGATTCATAATATTTTTTCAATTTATTTTTCCCCAACGTATTCGAGATAATTTTTTATGTGAAATTATACTTTTCCATTAGAATTACAAATCCGACAATGATTTCTTTTAGGTTTCCAGGCCTGAAAGACAACTTTTACTTCAATTTATAAATATAAATATATTATAAGTTTTACATATGAATGAGCTGAATTAATAAAAATTATAGTCTGTTTTTTAACTCCATATCCTTGTTCAATTTCATCATTTTAATCCTCGTAAAACAAATAAATTAGCGAAAGTTAAGAAAAAGTGAAATTGGAGATAGAAATTTTCAACCTATGGCGGGGTATTAACGTAAATATTTAATCAAATATACAGAAGCTATTGAAGATAGAAATCTTCAACAGATGGCATGGTATTAACATAGATATTTTATCAAACATATAAATGATATCTGAATTCCTGAATTGATATCTCCACCGTGAACTTAATAGCACGATGCAGGTTGCGTTGAAACATTAATAACTACTGTGATACATAAGTAATAATTCAAATCCTATCACAGCTGTTAATACAATACAGCAGCTGGATAACGTCCAAAGATATTTAGTGGTAAAGAATTTATTAAATTTTATTATTGATTAACAAATAAATTGTTTCTTTTTATTTATCTGGTGTTAATATTTTAATTTCTGTTAATCACTTAAGTGGCAATCAGTTAGCTATCAAAGTAATTTTTAAATATGATCAGGTAAATGTAAAAAAGTAAACACATGAACGGATGTCTTTATAATAGCTAGAAAGTTAATGATTRAAATCACAGCCATTTATTTTGTGTGACTGCTAAGAATATTCCAGCCATATTTAATCCTGTCCATAAAAAACTTGTTAAGCACTAAACCCCTATTAAATCTGTCCATTATCAATAGATGTACGCTTTTRACGTAATAACTACTGTGATATAGAAATAATAATTCAAATCCTAGTGAGCATATAAGTGCACTATATGTTCTAAAACATGCAGAAATACGGAGAAAGTTTGGATATATGAAGGATTACAGGATTAACTTGTATCATTCTGTCTATCAAATCCTAGATAATAGTGAGTGGCTGCCACCCATGTCAGACCACCCTGAAAGATGGCGTTGAAGAAACCCCTTGCTGTGTAAGCTGGCCACGGTGTCAGCTAGGCACTTGTTTATAGGTATAAATGAGAAATTCAGATCCTTCAGTTTCTGATTGGAAAACGGGTATGGCTGCTTCCTTGGATTTATCTGGTCGGAACACCTGCGTCATGATGTTGCAGAGAATTACACTACTTATTTTTCTTGATGTGTTAGATACATGTTTCCAGATAGATATGTAATTTGAACATAAATATCTTAAAATATATATTATGTAAGAGTGCTGTGGATGCGTACTCGGTAGGGAGGGGACAGAGCGGGCACAGTTTGGCCTACGAGATCTTCTCGGTGGATGTTGCATTCTGCGCACAGATATCTGTGGCCGCTGCTGGAGGGCGTTTCATACACTAAAATGTGAGCCGCTGCTACGTCCCTCACATCCACGTATGCCTGAGTTAAGTTATCATACGTCTTCGATGACCCTGGCCATCGATCACATCATCACCCATCAGGCAACTCTGCTATTTATTCAGTAATCGTCTATATATATATATAACTAGGATAGAAGCATTACACACCTGTCAAGAATTTCATAATATGAGCAGTGCCACCATCCATGGCGGATTTCACCTTGGGGCATAAAACCACAGCCGGATTAACGACTACCAGTTCTAAATTCATTCTCTTGGCAATCTCCCATGCCGATCTCTCTGCCAAAGTTTTTGCATAGCAATACCAGTTCTGCAATTAATGAACCAGACCAAGTAAAAAAATTAGACCATATCCATAAGACCCAACTTGATCTGTCTATATATATATATATATATATAGAGTAGTGCTTTAATCCATAGAAAGTTATAAATACACTGGTTTGTATGCAGTAGTCCAAATTGCTCCAGCAATCATCATCGACTATGGCGAGTGGGTTTCTGTGAGGGTCCAGGTAAACTGCACCGATAGAAGACGTAAAGACTACGCGCTT
>SNQJ01S0017179.1:4477-17948 GCA_010110895.2 Picea sitchensis
TGGAGGCTCCGTCGAAGAAGATCGTGGTGATTTTTTGACTTCTCCACCATTCTTGGATGATAGCTTCGGAGTCTCTTTTTTTCCACACCAGGATCACTTCTTGAGGGGATGACAACTACTTCCGAGGGTGGGGCGAAAGGGGGCCCAACCACCTTTCTTCTTCAGGGAGCAGCAAGGCACAATCGGAAGAATATTGATATTGGGCTGCTTCCAGGAGGAAGGCTTTGGCCTTTTCCGCTGCCAAAAAAGGGGCTTGCTGCTTTTCATTGAAGATCAGATCATTCTGGGTCAGCCAGATCTGCCAGCAAACATATTTGGGAATGGCATTCCAGACTTTCTTCTAGAATGATTTGCTGGGGATCTTTATAGGATAACATTGGTTCCAGGCATCAAATAGATCTGCTACAGAGTGAAAATGAGGAACTGTGATTTTTAAGTCGTGAAGAATGAGACTCCAAACTTCTTTAGCAAAGTTGCAGTCCATGAAGAGATGTTTAGTTGTTTCTGAACTGCTTCTGCACAGCTCGCATCTATGCGGCCCAGCTATGCTTTTTTTTTCCAGATTGTCTCCCGTTAACAACTTGTTGTGAACCAGAGTCCAAAAGAAGAAATTTACCTTGGGTAATGCTAGCGGATCCCAGACTTTCCTCCAAAATTTTGGGGGTTTACTGCTATTCCTGCTTAGCTGAAGAGCGTTGTAGGCTTCTGCTATTGTATAGCTGCCAGACTTCCCCCACCCCCAGCTATCTTTCATTTTCCTATTCACTGGGGCCGCTTCTTCCAATAGCTCTTCTAAAATACGTTTTTGCTGCTTTAAGCGTTCTAGAACTCCACAGAAGTCCCACCCTTTCTAGTCATCATGACTGTCCCAATTGGATAAGTCATAGACCCGATTTATCCCTGCACACTTCAACCAATCTTTTAAATCTGTGATTTCTTCATTGTCTTCTAAGGGTTCTCTGTCCATTATGCGATCTTGACACAGGTTAATGTTCTTGCCATTGCCTGGGATCCTATACGCCTTTCCCTTGAAGAATTTTAAACTCTTGTTACATAAACACCATACCTGCGTGCTGGGACGAGTTTGGCTCTCTTGGAGATCTCTGACCGGAACTTTATGAGCATATTTCACCTTCAAGATTTCGCTGACCGGATGTTTGGGAGTTTTGAAGAGATTCCATAAGATTTTGCCTCCAAACGCCAATTTTACTGTTGCTGGATCCCGAATTTGCAAGCCTCCCTCAGATGTTGGGCGTTTGACCGTTTCCCACTTGACCAGATGAAATTTTTGAAGATTCTCTTTTCCCCCCTGCCACAGGAAATCGCGTAGCAGCTTGGATATTTGGTCGGTCACACTTTTTGGGGCGAGGAGGAAGGCTGATTGATATAAAGGAAGCGCAGATAACACTGCCTTAATCAGGATGACCTTGCCTCCCTTGGTGAGCCAGTAGCCTCCCCATGCAGAAATTTTTGATTTTATTTTGCTAATGATATCTGTCCACAACGATCTCTTGTTGCAGCAGTTAGATATGGGGAGGTCAAGATAGTTGATCTTTTCCCAATGGGCATGGCCTGTGAATCCAAGGGCATTGGAGATACCTGAGAGCTCTTGCTGCCCGATGTTCCAGCCATACATTGCACTTTTCCTTTCGTTGATTGAGGCACCAGAGACCCTGCAGTAGCATTTTAGGACTGTGTCAAATTCCTTTGCTATTCTGATAGAGGCACCTCCCAAGAGGAGTGAGTCATCAGTGAACAGGGAGTGATTCTGAGCTGGAGAGGAAATGGAAGGTTTTAGACCTGGTAGGGAGCCTGAGGCTTGTTCTGCTGTTAACTTTCTGCTGAGGGAATCCGCCATCAGGATATACAGGAAAGGAGAGAGCGGGCATCCTTGCCTGAGGCCTCTCTGGGCTTGAAAAAAAGGGGTGGGGAGACCGTTTACGAGAGGGGCAATCCAGGGATTGTCAGTGCAAGCTGAGATGAGATTAAAAAAATGGGAGGAGAAACCATAGGAATATAGGACTTTGAAGAGAAAGGCTCGATTGACTCGGTCAAAGGCATTAGCCATGTCAAGTTTGATTAGCATGCGTTTTTCTTTTCGTTGCTTACTTGAGTGAATGATCTCTTGGACTTGAATGACATTGTCCAGAATGTGCCTGCCTTCTACGAAGCCACCTTGATTGCTGGAAATCAACCTATTGAGCAATGGCTTGATCCTATTAGCTAGGAGCTTTGCTAGAATTTTGTACGAGGCATTGCACAACGATATTGGCCTAAATCTGGCGAAGGTTTCAGGATTGGTTTCTTTTGGGATAAGGGCAATATAGGTGGAATTAGTTCCACCTCCTACTTTAGCTTTTGTCATAAATCCTTTCACCATTTTTAGCAGGTCAGCTTTGATGATATCCCAGCAGGTTTTGTAGAAGCGAATTGGGAATCCATCAGGCCCGGGGGCCTTGTCCGGTTCCATGGACCAGATAAATTTTATGATTTCTTCTTCAGTGATGGGCTTAGTAAGAATGGCATTGTCTTCAGGGCTGATCAGGAGAGGGATGTTAGCGAGGAGATCTGCAGTATCTTCCTCATTGGACTGAGGATCTGCAGTGAAGAGATGTTTGTAGTGTGCTTCAACTGCCTCTTTTATCTGACTGAACCCTTTGCAAATCTGCCCCTCTGCTATTGTAATTTCTGAGATGTGGTTTCTTGAAAGTCTTGCTCTATATTGGCGATGAAAAAAGGAGGTGTTGCGGTCGCCTGCCTTCAACCACAAACTTCGGGACTTGATTCTCCAATACTCTTCCTCCATTCGAAAAGATCGATAGGAAGAACATTAAGTTTTTACTTCTTCATTGAGCAGCGTTGGTGTGATATCTCTGGTTTCCATTTCTACTTGCAGCGCCTCTAGAGACTGAACAATTTCTTTCCTTTGACTGGTGAGGTTTGGAATTGGTTTCTTTATCCAACTCTTCAGAGCTTGCTTTGTAGCTTTGAGCTTTTGTTCCCAAACATAGCTGGAGGACCCTGAGAAGGTTTTTCCCCATGCTACTTTCACTGTGTCAGTGAATCCGTCCCTTTCTATCCATAGATGGCTGAATCGAAAGGGGATTGGACCAAGATCTTCTTCCTCTTCTAGAATGAGCTAAACTGGTTTGTGATCAGAGGTCAATTTCGGCAAAATTTTAGTGATGATTATTTTCTTGTTCATCATCAGAGTGTCTTGGACAAGAAATCTGTCCAGACGGGCTGATATATGTTCCTCTCCCGCTCTATTTTTGGACCAGGTGTAAATCCCTTTGACTGGACTGAAGTCAAGAAGATGCCTTGTTGTATGAGGTTTTCAACCGCAGGGAGCATGGTGTCTCTGCTATCGATTCCTCCCCTTTTTTCTTTGGATTTTAAGACAATGTTTAAGTCCCCAGCAAGGATGATATTGCTAGGGGAATGATGCTCTAAGAAATCATTAAGAGTGTTCCAACAATCTCTTTTTTCAGAGTACAAAACAAGAACATAAAGATTAAAGAGGGATATGGACATCTTACTTGAACAATGCGTTAGCTCCGTAAAGATCCAGTGCTGAGTTTCATGTGTTTTGGTCAGCTGAAAGAGCTCTTTTGTCCATAGAGTTGCAAGCCCTCCGGATGAGCCTCTTGAGATGACTGCTATTCCTGAGCTTTTCTTCCATTTCTTCTTACTGATGTCTAGAAGGGCTTTCCCCTCTATCTTAGTCTCTTGGATCATGAGAATGTCTGAGGGTTCTAATTTGAGCAAGTCCTTTACCGCTTCTGCTTTCCTGGGATTACCCAGACCTCTGCAATTCCAAGAGACAAGGCGCATTATTTACCAGGTGTGGGATGGGAGCCTCCCTTGGGGGGCCTGTTTCTGGAACTTCTCACAATAGACATCTCTATTGTGGGCTGGCTTCCTTGGGTTTTGAGCCTTTCCGCCTCCGCTTCCCTTGCTTCTCTGCGAGATTTCCTGCCAACCTTTCTTGAGGGATGCTCAAAGTTTTCCTCCTCTGAGGAGTCGGAGCTTTCGACTGGTTTTTTCCTTATAACATCTGCATATGAGGGGTTGGAAGGGCTTCCTTGGGGGACTTCCGGGTGAGCCATTTCCTCATCTTCTTTGTTAGGGTTAGGGGGATCACTTTGGTCCAGATTCTCAGGAGGTGTTGTAGTTGGCTTGATCTGTCTGGATTCTTTACTATTTGAGCTCTTTTCTTGGATGGGATTGGGGCTACTTGGTAACTCATTAGAAATGCCTTTTCCTTTGCTTTTTTTATTTTATTTTTGGTTTTTTGTATTAGGGTCCATTGCTCTCCATTCTGCTTGTCTGGCTGTTCTTCCCCCTTTTTCTTGCAGTGCTTGGCGAAATGCCCATATCCATGGCAGTGCCTACATTTGAATGGGAGTTGTTCATAGTCTAACTCTTGTATGTGCGTCCATCCTGCTACTGTTAGCTTAATGGCTTCCGGTAGCCCCTCCTCCAGATCTATTTCGACACAGATACGTGCGCATGAATATTGATCTTTTCTAGCAGCATGGTCTATGTAATTTCCTAGTCTGTTGCCGATAATCTGGAGAGACTTCGGGTTCCAGCAGTGGAGGGGGAGATGGGGAAGCCGCACCCACACCGGAACAACAGATGGGACATCCTGAGCTGGGTCAAAGTCTGGCGACCATTTGTTGAGATATAGTCCTTGGGGACCTATGAAATAAGGTCCGTTTCTGAAGATTAGGCTTCTGTCCTTTGCACTTTCAAAAACGAAGACGAAGAATCCTTTGCCTACGAGGTAGCTCTTGATTCCTTCTTTGATTAACGACTTCCAATTTCTTTGAGTCCACTCCTCTACTGACTTAGGCGAGGGCCAGAGGCCCGTGAACTGACCTATGAGACCTTTCTCAACAAGATTAAGAGCTGCTTTACAGGTTTCTTCTTCAGGAAGAGCTACCGTTCGTATGGAGTCCATCCTCTTAACAAACTTCTACTGATTGGATGAGGGCTGTCGCTTAGAGATCGAGTCAACCAATGCTTTGAATGCAATAACTTCCGGTGGAGGGGCCAGGGGAGGGTTCAAAGACTCCGGTTCCCCTGGGGGTAGCATGACTGAACGCTGCACAGACCCAGACGCAACAGGGGCCGGTTGCTCAGCTAAAAAAAGAGGAGGGGGGCCCAGACAAGGCCCTGATAGGATCCCATCAACCTCAATTCTATCAACAATCTTTCATCGAGAAAAAAATATTTAATAATGTTTAAGGACCTATTCCACCCCTTCAATAAATCTCCAAATCTTCCATTTGAGTCCAACATTAGAAAGGACCAATCTTTGATAAAGGAATAGAGAATCCATTTTGTTTTTTCTCTATAATATTTGGTTTCTTGCATATAGTGAATAGACATTGCCATGTTTTCCTTTCTTCTTGAAATAGTGAACATACAATTTTTTTCGTGGAAACACACACACACACACATGCTTCCAAGAAAAAAAATTGCAATGTGCATATAAACACTTTGAAAGGGATCTTGATTACCAACAAAAACTTATATAAAAAAATTCTATCAAACTGGTATTATTTAGCATTAGTGCTTACATTAGATAGAGATATAGCCATATAAGCTCTACTGAGAAAATGAAAATATAAATGTCTATCATAGTGCAAAATTTCTTCAATGATACAATAGAATAAAAACATTTGATTGCTCAACATCCTCAAGAGGGATTGTCCTTCCGTTGTGGTTGGTCTCATCAGTGAGAGTTCATCATATAAGGATCTAAATATGGCTAGATTCTAGGCTCTTTCCTCTTCCTTCTTTGTAGTGAAAATACTTGTATGCATAGATAGGGATTTCTTAGAGATCCCATCAACACTTCCATTGAATTCTCTGTATATGTGTTGGAAATAAATTTTTGAAAAAAAAATCATTTAGTGCCTTGATTCTTTTTGGTATTTGAGAAATGGTCAAATTTTTAATATTTGTTTTACCATTTATCCAATCAATGACTAACTTTGAGTCGCATAGGTTTTGAATTTGTACAACTCCTTTTTTCTGAAACTATCCTCATTAACATCCATAAAGAATGCACCTCTGCCCAAATATTTGTCCCTTCTCCTAAACCAAATTTGAAGCATATTTTATGGTCTTATTTCATAAATAAAACTAGTTCTACCCCACATTTCCCAGGATCACCTTGACATGGTCCATCAAGTAACCCCATGCATAGGATCTATCTAGATTTGGATCTACAATTCTCCTTGGAGGCTTTACCTTCTCAAGTTTCCACACCACTTCATATGCAAATCCAATTTGGTAACTTGAATATGAAGAATGTCCCTATTCTGCAAACCATTTCATTTTTAGGAAGCCAGAGTGCCCAAGAGACTACACAAGGTAAGGATTTGTGATATTTAATTGTTTTATCCTTCAACCATTTTTCCCAACAAGCTACTACAAAGATTCCTTGCTAGGTGTTGAAACAAAGCTTAAATTTTTATCCTTAAGGCCTAGATTTTTATTTTTTCGGGTTTCGGCTTTCTGAAAATAAGAGTTTCGTCATTTCTAAATTCATGAAACCTTTTTATCAATTGTTTGTGGATAACGAACGAAAAAAGATTTACAAAAATATAAATTTTCCAACGCTCTTTTGAAAAATTATTTAAAACGGGTTATAATTTTAAATTTGCGATTTTTTAATTTAAACGTTAAAGAAATCGAGATTCGGGGTTTTCTGTAAACAGATGTTTGATGCAAATTGAATCACAAAACCCCAATCCCCGATTTCCCGAAACATTGGAACCTTAATAAATAAAAAAATGAATTAGTTTAGTCTCTTCTAAGATAGGTTAAAGGTTAAAATAATTATGTCGCGATTTTGGGATTCACGGTTCTATGAGAGCGCGTCTCCTGTCATCATGTTTCCCGAAATCCCGATTTCCAAAACCCCGATCTATAAGTTACGTTAAATTAAACTTTTTCTGTTATGGCTTTAATCGTGATGAATTAATTAATTAAGATAAGTTAAGTCCTATTTTGAAAAAAAGAAACAAGCCATCGCGATTTCGCGATTTCGGAGATCGGATTTCATTAATAACATACGTCTCCTGTCATCATGTTTCCCGAAATCCCGAAAAAAAATCTAATCTCAATGAATTAACGTGCTAAAAACATTTAAATCTTAATTAAAGCTTCGCGATTTTGCAATTTCGCATTTTTGGAAATCGTTTTTTCATTGACCACATACCTCTCGACATCACGATTTCCGAAACCTCGAAAGTGAAGTTTTCAGCTTTAAATTATGATTAACATTAATTAACCTTTTTCTTAAAAAACTGATTAATGATAATAATTCTTACGTGTTCATTTATGTTTCGCTTAACATTAAGTAGGTTTCACGTTTTATTCAAAACCCAAAGGTACTTGAATACGGACATTAAAAGCGTATCTCGGTAAAATATATTCTGCATTAAGAGCTTTAATTTCGTGACAGCTGTGCAAATCTCGTCATTTTTTAGATATATTCAAAATAAACATTCAAATGTCTGTGTTATCGTTCTAAGCTGAGCTCATTCATCCATTTGCTGTTACAGGTTTCCAATTAAACACAGAAGTCATGGCACCCAAAAAGGCACCGAAAAAGAATGAAGATGCACAGGAAGGAGATATTATCTCCGATACCACTCCACATGCTATAGATTCTATTAAATCGTGGACTCAAATCTTAGATTTGTTGGAATATGAATTAGAGAATGCTCATCCTGACTCCGAAAATCATTTCCGGGACATAGCTGAGTCTGAGCTTCATAAGATTGTTGCACGTCCGAGGCTGGTGGCATACACTGATATGATCAGTTGGGCTTTGGATAAGGTAGATATCCCAACAAGGAGCATTCTAAACGAGCAGGGAGCTATCGTCATATCTTTCAGACCAGAGCACATTCAAGTAATGTATAAACTCTCGCTGAATCATAAACACACTTTTAATGCTGAATTTTTAGCTGAGTTTCAGCGAAAGGAATGTATTGAGGTAGACCAGACATATCCCGATATGATTAGAGGATGGGTGAGGTCTGAAGGAAAATTTAGGGCTGATGCTCATGGGATTTATGCTACATCCTCCTTAAATGAATATATGGTTTATATAGCCATTATGTTATGCAGACTTTTCGGGAGAAAAGATCCCTGTCATTTTCATGCAGACTGGGTACCTTTTTTAGAGGAAGCTTCAGAAGGAAATGGTTTTAACTGGCATAAGATTTTGTTGGATAACCTAACACAAAAAATTTTAAACTATAAAACAGCCAAGTCAAAGGGACAACTAGCGGCTTTTTATATGTCTGCATACATAATGGATGCAATCTGTTTTATGACTCCCTTTCCATTAATGAATTGGAGTTGGAGTATTTCTTGTACATAACCCATTCATAAATACCACTCAGCCCTTTGGGAAGAAAATGCTAAAGGCACATTTTACGAGGTTTGTCATTTTATTATTATTCCTATGCACAAAATGTTTTTTGGATGCGAACCCCCTCGCATTTCAGATACAATCATAGAAAGTCTTAAAGCAGTTGCCGACTCGTTCATTGAGGAAATTTTTTCCTACATTATGGTTTATGGTTGTTCCAGTCCCCCTCATGCACTCCCTAAATTCCTACTAGACAGATTGGTATGCAGAGAAGTAGCTCATTAGATAGCCAAGGGCGGTGTTGGATTGGAATTAAAGGCACTTCAGAAAAAATCATGGCCATCTTTCCCTGTTCATGTTGGAAAATTTTCTTTATCAAATTTAGGCCATTCTAAGGTAGAGGCTGAGTCACTACAAGAAGTGAAAATAGTAAATATTGAGCATAGAAAATATGACCCCTACCAAATAATAAGTAGGCATTACATACATTGTAATCTAAAGGCATATGAACATGAGGTATCTATTTATGATGATATATTTAAAGACGTTAAGTCTTATGAAGAAGTGCTGAATAGAGTCTAGGCCTTGCCACCAGACTCACACACTAGATTCGCATCGTTTCAAAGCCATAGGCCAAGCTGCCTACCTAAGATTTTATAGGGTGAAATTTCAACCCCATCGCCAGAACAACAAGAACCCCCTCCAGGGTTTGAAACTAATATATAGAATAAAGAAAATAACAAAGGTAAGTTGAAAAATACCGAGATACCTTCCCAAGATACAGAGGGTTCTCAACCAAAAGAAACAGGAATGGAGAAGGGAAAAGAGCCAAAAACAATTCCAAAAATCATGAAAAATGTTCCAGAAAAGATAGGAGGAACAACTTCAACAGAACTTGGTAGTCCTATCACCTCTTTAACTCCATTATAGTCGACTTTTGGAACCCCCCATGAAGGAGTTTTATATGTCAGTGATCCAGAGCCTATTTCGAGAGATGAAATCCCCTCATTAGATTACTTTTTCAGTAAAAAGTGAAGAGCAGTCTTGAAACAGGAAATTCATCCAAGAGGAGAAGGAATGATTAAAAAGCATAGAGTTATTATAGATGGAAAGAAAGGATGGATAATTTGCTACAGAATTAGAAGGTACAATGGGTGCTATAGCATCAACAAACATGTATTCTGTAGGCAATTTAACATCTATGCTTGAACAGAAGGACCAAACAATAATTCAGTTGCAAGACAAACTAAAAGAAAACGAAAAAAATATTAGTTGGGGAATACAGAAAGGTCTAGAAAAAGCTAGACTAAAGGATATGCAAGAAATCCAGAAAAATAATAAAGACTTGGAGGAAGAAAAAATCATAATACAGGTCACACAGGAACAGTTTCGACAGCTGGAAGAAGAAAACAAACATTTACAAGACAAAATTATTTCTATTACTAATCAGGTAATAGAACTTGAAAATTTCAGGACTCAAGCATTGGAGATATATGTAAGAATAGAGGAGGAACAACAAAAAGTGTTCTTGAATCTGGAAGTAGTCCAGAAATATTTTCAAGAAACAAATAAGTCTTTAGAGAATGTGTTCTAGAAGGAAAGGGAGGCGAAAGCAGCTAGAACAACTTTTCAGAAGGCAATGACTTTCTCATCAAAAGAAGAGGTTGGAAAGATTCATAAATTATCTATTTCTGAACAGGTTAAAGGGGACATAATAATAAAAGTGTGGGAAGTAAAGCTGGCTGAATATAAACAAATAACAAGAGAAGTCAACGATGATTGCCAGGGAATCTTCAATCTATTAGAAAGAGCTTCTTTGAATATCGGAATAGATGGTTGTTCTGGATTATTAGGCGAAATCAATATTGCCAAGCACCAGCTAAGGTTTAGAGAAGAGCTGGAGGAAATAAAAGCAGAGATTTCAAACATTAAATTGATCAATATTACAGAGATCAACAAATGGATGGTGATGTCAAATCTAAAGTTGAAAACTATTAAATTCACATAAAAGATGATAGAAAACCGGTTGCCCGAATTGCAGAAAAGATTTTTCTTATTTAAAGCAAATGATTTACCAGATGCTCCTAGGAATTTTGTCAAGTTTTTGGGGAAATGCGTTCAGTGTATTGATGTAGAAAAAGGAAGTTCGTCAACGCAAGCTTAAAATCTTTAAAAATGTTTTTATCATTTAAGATTAGAAAGAAATTGTGAACGATTGACATTATTTTTATGTAACCGAAATATTAGGAAGTTGGTTAGTTACCAACGAGAAATTTTGATGAAAATGTATAAATATAGTTTCTAAAGGCTGAGAAAAGGCTTTAGAATTTTTGGAGAGATCCATTTTGTAATATCAGTTTTCAAATACATCAGAATATAGATCACAAAGGAGATTCTGGATCCTGCAACTTTGTAGCTATGTGTTTTCACCCTGTTTATTATACTTTGTTGAATTTTTCCTTTAAATGTTTTTCTAACAAGTAATCAATTTGAAGTTATATACATCATTGATTTATATTTCAGATTGGTTTGGATGTCAAATGATTTACAGTTTTTCCTCTGAAATCGCTTTTAGTTATTTTAAGACCTGTAAAACTTTTGTTCCTTAATACTTAACTCTTGTTAGAAACCTCATTTTTCTTTCATCGTTGTCTATTTAAATATGAGATTCTTTCTTGATTAAAGCATCATATTTTTTTGTAGTGTTTATTTGTTGTTTACGATTCTTGAAATTGTTACAAATCTAGGAAACGGCCTCGAATGTGTTTACATTACTGTTTTGAATTTTAAAATTGTTTTTCTTGTTCTCATCTCTGGAAATCTGAAGTAACAAACTGATTAAAATCCTTTTACAAATAAATAAAGTTTTATCATCCATGACTGTCCCAAGTAGCAGACAACCCAACGTTGAACCAGGCCTTTAGGATCAAACTAGTATTGCCTTGAATTTATTTAATACCATTTTACAAACAACAACTAACTGGGTTGAGTTAGAACGTTCATGGGCTGCTATTGAGAGAGACATTAACATCCAATAACAACAGGAAGCAAGACAGAGGTAGTTGAGAAACTGATTCTGCTTTAACCTTCCTTTGATTTCTTATTCCCAAATCATTCCTTTAAATCATTTACAGATGTCTTGATGGTATGCTTTATAGCCTTAAAGCATAAACTCAGGAACAACATCTTTTTGGCGCCGTTGTCGGGGAACGAAGAAATGAATATTTTCCCCGGGGAGAACGACATTGACATTTTCTATTTTTGATAGTGAACAAGGACATAAAACCTTCTAAGGCTAAATATTTTTCACTTGGCGACTCCACAATAACTAAACTTGCTATTAGTCGCAAGAACACCAGAAAAAACCCAGATAGAAAGCAAACCTCGCCAGTCTCCGATCCGTTTTTTTTTTTAAAATCACGAAAATCACTTAAACAAGTCTTTTTATCTACATATACTATATATCAGCCTAACTTTACGCAATCAAACTCATCGGAAACTCTTGAAAGATCACTTTCACTTCCCCGCTCATTAGATACTTTCTCATTTCCTGAAGTTTCTTCTCCAGATATCCGAGAACCTTCTCCTCACACTTTCCGAACTTCAGTCTCAAATCTAACCATGGCTGCACAAGGAGGTGCTGGAGCTGGAGGTTGAGCCCCTGGAGGTGGTCAAGTACCGCTTCCTGGGATTTTCGTTAAAGTAGCTGCTAGATATGCTCCCATTGTTCTTCCTGTTCCTCTTCATGATCTCCCCGAGAATTATATGAAAAGCCTTTCGAAAGTTACAGGGGAAGGTGATCTGACTGCCCAAGAACATATAAACTTTTTTGATCAATTTGCTGACATACTCGGAGTAGAACATGAAGATGTTTATTCTAGACTCCTCATTCAAACTTTCGAGGGACAGGTGAGGACCTAGTTCCGATCCTTAGCTGCTGGATCTTTAAGATCCTATGAAGAACTTGAAAGTGCATTTATTAGACAATGGGGAGAGAGGAAGGATCACCTCTACTACTTAACTAAATTCGGAGCCCTTAGAAAGAAAAACTTCGAGTCAGTTCTAGAATTCACACAGAGGTTCAATAAGTTGTATAATAAAATTCCAGTTGAGGTTAAACCTTCACAACCTGCAGCAAAAGTGACTTTTGCTGGCGCTTTTGATCCCAAATTTGCCTTATTATTGAGAGAAAGGAAATCAATAGATCTCACGAAAATGCAGGATGATGCGCTTGAAATTGAATCAAACATGATGGCATAAGGGAAACTTAAAGCAAAGACTGAAACTGGAAACAAAGAAAATAAAAAATTTAAAGAGCAAGGTGGATCTTCAGGATCAGGAAAGTCCTCAGGAGATAGAATAGAAGAGATGGCTAGGGTCATTCGATAAATTTCAAACAAGATCTCGAAAATGGAACTAGAGAAATCGAAAAGAGATAATTTCCCCATAAAAGATTTTCGAAGAAATCCTGAACCTCAGGGACCACAAAAAATAATTAAAAATGAAGATCAAAAAATTCCAACACCCTTTAAAAGTGAAAACTACATCGGAGAGGAAGATTTAGGAGATTTTGAAGAAATCGATGAAGATATTAGTAACCTTGGCGATGATAATAAATCCCCTTATTTGTCAAGACAGGATTACGAAGCATCTTTAAGTAAAGAAAGTACATCGGAAGAACATGTTAGCAATAACATGACTGATGATTTCACATATCAAAATATTGCAGATGATATTATTGCTGAACTATAGGGAACATATAATTTGAGACCAAGAAATAAAAATCTCCCAAATGTTCTGACAAAAAAGAGTTTGCCAAGAAGCGAAACCGATGAGGTAACTCCAAAAGTTGCAGATAAACAGTCTGCGAAAAGAAACACAGATGATACACAACCTGTACAGTCAGAACCAGTAGGAACACTCCCTGTGAAGACACAAGCTCCTATAAATGAAAACAAGCTTACATCTCAACGAAAAACCGAAAAGAAAGGTATGGAAGCCCCGAACATCGAAATTGACAAGGCTCTAGGAAACTTCAATTTGGAAAACGAAATAAATAAAATCAAAATT
>SNQJ01S0017179.1:17998-28517 GCA_010110895.2 Picea sitchensis
AAGGGACAACTAGTGGCTTTTTATATGTCTGCATACATAATGGATGCAATCTGTTTTATGACTCCCTTTCCATTAATGAATTGGAGTTGGAGTATTTCCTGTACAGAACCCATTCATAAATACCACTCGACCCTTTGGGAAGAAAATTCTAAAGGCACATTTTACGAGGTTTGTCACTTTATTATTATTCCTATGCACAAAATGTTTTTTGGATGCGAACCCCCTCGCATTTCAGATACAATCATAGAAAGTCTTAAAGCAGTTGCCGACTGGTTCATTGAGGAATTTTTTTCCTACATTAGGGTTTATGGTTGTTCCATTCCCCCTCATGCACTCCCAAAATTCCTACCAGACAGATTGGTATGCAGAGAAGTAGCTCATCAGATAGCCAAGGGCGATGTTGGATTGGAATTAAAAGCACTTCAGAAAAAATCATGGCCATCTTTCCCTGTTCATGTTGGGAAATTTTCTTTATCAAATTTAGGCCATTCTAAGGTAGAGGCTAAGTCACTACAAGAAGTGAAACTAGTAAATATTGAGCACAGAAAATATGACCCTTACCAAATAATAAGTAGGCATTACATACATTGTAATCTAAAGGCATATGAACATGTGGTATCTATTTATGATGATATATTATAAGACGTTAAGTCTTATGAAGAAGTGCTGAATAGAGTCTAGGCCTTGCCACCAGACTCACAGACTAGATTCACATCGTTTCAAAGCCATAGGCGAAGCTGCCTACCTAAGATTTTACAGGGTGAAATTTCGACCCCATCGCCAAAACAACAAGAACCCCCTCCAGGGTTTGAAACTAATATGCAGGATAAAGAATATAACAAAGGTAATTTGAAAAATACCGAGATACCTTCCCAAGATACAGAGGGTTCTCAAACAAAATAAACAGGAATGGAGAAGGGAAAAGAGCCAGAAACAATTCCAGAAATCATGAAAAATGTTCCAGAAAAGATAGGAGGAACAACTTCAACAGAACTTGGTAGTCCTATCACCTCTTTAAATCCATTACAGTCGACTTTTGCAACCCCCCATGAAGGAGTTTTATATGTCAGTGATCTAGAGCCTATTTCGAGAGATGAAATCCCCTCATTAGATTACTTTTTCAGTAAAAAGTGAAGAGCAGTCTTGAAACAGGAAATTCATCCAAGAGGAGAAGGAACGATTAAAAAGCATAGAGTTATTATAGATGGAAAGAAACTCAAGGATGGAGAATTTTCTACAAAATTAGCAGGTACAATGGGTGCTATAGCATCAGCAAACATGTATTCTGTAGGCAATTTAACATCTATGCTTGAACAGAAGGACCAAACAATAATTTAGTTGCAAGACAAACTAAAAGAAAACAAAAGAAATATTAGTTGGGGAATACAGAAAGGTCTAGAACAAGCTAGACTAAAGGATATGCAAGAAATTCAGAAAAAGAATAAAGACTTGGAGGAAGCAAAACTCATAATACAGGTCACACAGGAACAAGTTCGAAAGCTGGAAGAAGAAAACAAACATTTACAAGACAAAATTATTTCTATTACTAATCAGGTAATAGAACTTGAAAATTTCAGGACTCAAGCATTGGAGATATATGTAAGAATAGAGGAGGAACATAAGAAAGTGTTCTTGAATCTGGAAGTAGTCCAGAAATATTTTCAAGAAACAAATAAGTCTTTAGAGAATGTGTTCTAGAAGGAAAGGGAGGCGAAAGCAGCTTGAACAACTTTTCAGAAGGCAATGACTTTCTCATCAAAAGAAGAGGTTGGAAAGATTCAGAAATTATCTATTTCTGAACAGGTTAAAGGGGACATAATAATAAAAGTGTGGGAAGGCCGAATATAAACGAATAACAAGAGAAGTCAACGATGATTGCCAGGGAATCTTCGATCTATTAGAAAGAGCTTCTTTGAATATCGGAACAGATGGTTGTTTCCGATTATTAGGCGAAATCAATATTGCCAAGCACCAGCTAAGGTTTAGAGAAGAGTTGGAGGAAATAAAAGCAGAGATTTCAAACATTAAATTGATCAATATTACAGAGATCTGCAAATGGATGGTGATGTCAAATCTAAAGTTGAAAACTATTAAATTCACAGAAAAGATGATAGAAAACCGGTTGCCCGAATTACAGAAAAGATTTTCCTTATTTGAAGCAAATGAGTTACCAGATGCTCCTAGGACTTTTGTCAAGTTTTTGGGGAAATGCGTTCAGTGTATTGATGTAGAAAAAGGAAGTTCGTCAACACAAGCTTAAAATCTTTAAAAATGTTTTTATCATTTAAGATTAGAAAGAAATTGTGAACGATTGACATTATTTTTATGTAACCGAAATATTAGGAAGTTGGTTAGTCACCAACGAGAATTTTAGATGAAAATGTATAAATATAGTTTCTAAAGGCTGAGAAAAGGCTTCGGAATTTTTGGATAGAGCCATTTTGTAATATCAGTTTTCAAATACATCAGAATATAGATCACAAAGGAGATTCTGGATCCTGCAACTTTGTAGCTATGTGTCTTCACCCTGTTTATTATACTTTGTTGAATTTTTCCTCTAAATGTTTTTCTAACAAGTAATCAATTTGAAGTTATATACATCATTGATTTATATTTCAGATTGGTTTGGATGTCAAATGATTTACAATTTTTCCTCTGAAATCGCTTTTAGTAATTTTAAGACCTGTAAAACTTTTGTTCCTTAATACTTAACTCTTGTTAGAAACCTCATTTTTCTTTCATCGTTGTCTATTGAAATATGAGATTCTTTCTTGATTAAAGCCTCATATTTTTCTGTAGTGTTTATTTGTTGTTTACGATTCTTGAAATTGTTACAAATCCAGGAAACGGCCCTGAATGTGTTTAGATTACTGTTTTGAATTTTAAAATTGTTTTTCTTGTTCTCATCTCTGGAAATCTGAAGTAACAAACTGATTAAAATCCTTTTACAAATAAATAAAGTTTTATCATCCATGACTGTCCCAAGTAGCAGACAACCCAACGTTGAACCAGGCCTTTAGGATCAAACCAGTATTGCCTTGAATTTATTTAATACCATTTTACAAACAACAACTAACCGGGTTGAGTTAGAACGTTCATGGGCTGCTATTGAGAGAGACATTAACATCCAAGAACAACAGGAAGCAAGACAGAGGCAGTTGAGAAACTGATTATGCTTTAACCTTCCTTTGATTTCTTATTCCCAAATCATTCCTTTAAATCATTTACAGATGTCTTAACGGTATGCTTTATAGCCTTAAAGCATAAACTCAGGAACAACACTAGGAACCTAGACCTCCATATAGTTGTAATACTTCCTTCCAAGCCTCTTTAGTATATAAACAATGTACCAACAAGTGATCTGTAGTCTTATCATCGTTTTTCCACTTATTGTATCTTCTTGGCCCTTTCCATGCACTTTTCTTGCATTTTCCCATGCCAAAAGTTTGTTTGAGTGGGATAACCACAAGAAAACTCTAGTTTTCAAAGGTGCCTTTATCTTCCAAAGGGGCTTCCACCACCGCACCCATTCCTCTCCTTATTCCCCCAAGAACATTGAATTATATTCCAACTATGTAGTATATCTTTCCAAGGAATTGTTTTTGGACAATACTATTTCATCTTCATCATACCTCAACCTTATAACATTGTTTGGAATTATTTGTACAAATTGATTCTAGTTTTCTACCTCCTCTCCCTATAGCCTCATATTGGCTGTCTTTTTCCGCCCTTGATTCTAGATAGAGGCCCATGCATGGTTCTATTACATCCACCAAATAGTGAATTCCCTACAAATTTAGGTTATTGATTAGAGGTTCAACTAATCTCATTAGAGGAAATTTGCTTAAAAAATGGGCCTTACAAGAAAAAATGTGCTTGTTGAGTTGGAAATTCAATAACCAATAGAATTTCAAAGAATTAAGTCAATCATAATGGTTGAATTGGACATATAAATGTCATGGATGATTATGTGTCATGTTTTTATTTGACAATATTTAACCATATGTACACCTCAACTTAGTTAATATCTTGGTGAGATTGTCTCGGGATATGTTCAATATCTTTAAAATATTCAGTATGAAATATTTTATATTATTATCACTTTTATTATTTATTGTATGATATCTATTATCATTTATTTATTATATTTTCATTATTATTTTATATCAATAATAATGTATACTTCCATTATATATTGATGATGATGATGATGATGATGATGGTTAATGCCCACTGAGATCAAAATTGGTCCGTCATACCTTAAGAAGAGCAAGAGATTACTTGGATTTATTTAAAATGTTATTTCAATGCTTGAAAAGCGTTAAGAGAAGCATTCCAACATCACTAAAGTTTTGATGAATTAGAAGGTTAGGAAGATCGATATTGCAACAAATATTTGGAAATTGGGATCTAATTTGGGTATATGCATGGCATTCTAGGAGAAAGTGATTTTCATCTTCAACCCTCTTGGTGTCACAAAGGTGACATATTCTTTCTTTCCATGGTGTTTTAGGGATTGTCCAACGCCCATTTTCACTATGCAGCTCATGAGAATTAATTCTTATTTTAGAAATATTGATTCTCTTCTTTACTCAAAACAAAGAGATACTTTTGATATTCAAAGTTAGGGTTAACCACCTCCTTATAATATCTTAATTTTCTTTTATCCTCTCATTCTTTATCGCACCATAGATTCTCCTTAAATTTAACTTGTACAATATTTTTAATATCATCGATATTTTGTAGAATAACTTCTTCTTTTATTCCCCATTGATTTAGCCAAGACTTGGGATCATTATGCCATCCCTGATTGAGTCGTTGGTGATTTTGGCTATATTCTAAAGAAATTTTGGGGATCCTCTTGTTATCCATGTTGTTTATCTTGTTATTGTACATTAATTACCTAATCATAGTTGTGCTCTCAATATGGGAAATCATGGCTTTGATGGGGAGGATATGATAAGGTGTATTTCCCTTTTGAGATTACAAGTTATAAAATTCTTTTGGATATGTACTATCTTTCTCCAATATTCTCGAGAGATACTGCATCCCCAAACTTCACATCCACACAAGATAACATGAGTGACAAGACTCTCAAAGAGGAGATTTTTCTTATCCCATAGCCAAAGGTCTGATAATTTAGAATTATTTTCAAGCCCATAATAAGCTTTCCACCCTCCATTTATCCTTTTCTCAATGCTATAGTTCCAATTGATCTTGTGATGAATATCAATTCCAAGATACTTGTATGAAGACACTTCCTCAAAGATATTATTGCCATATACAAAATCATCGTAGTTGATCTTGTTGGATTTAATGATCATAACCTTCATTTTGTCAGTGTTCAAAGTCATACCTGTACCAGAGCATAAATCCTTGAGGATTATAAGTTTCTTACTAAGGTCATAGGGATTCCTTGCCATAATAACAATCTTATCGGCATAGAGAAGAAGGATGATTACTATACTAGCAAGAGTTGGTCCAACACAACCCGTGACTTCCAAACAATCTTCTAACTTGTCAATGTAAATGCGAAAAAGGGTAGGGGATAGGGGACAACCTTGCTTGAATCCTATATTGGGGTTAATTTCATTTGGCCAACCCTTAATGATCCTAAACTTGGCAATAAAATTCTCATACAACCTTACCGCAACACCTCTAAGACCGGAGGGAACTTTTAGCTCTTTTAACCTATTCCAAAGGTTGGTCCTAGGTACAACGTCAAAATATTTCCTAAAGTCAACAAAACAACAAAGAAGACTAGTTTTATTGTTGCGACACTTCTCTGTAATGATCATAAGCATGATAAGGTGGTTCAAAATTGAATGATAACCTCTAAAACCGACCTGGCCTTTAGCTATTTTTCCTTGCCTTTCTATCCATATGCTTATCTTCTTTTCCAAAATAATTCCATATAGCTTGGATAAAATGGGGATAATCATAATGGTCCTATAATTAGATGGATTTCTTTTATCCCCACTTTTAAAAATAGGTACAATGAGGCTTTAAGTCCAAGGTTTAGGGAAGCCCCGCTTGACAGCTAAATTGAAGAGCTTGTGTATGTGGGGTATAAAAATAGGCCTTCCATTTTTTAATATTTCAACTTGGTAGCCCTCGATGTCCTTATCTTCCCATTTGCAAGTCGCTTAACCCCAAACTTGATGTATTCTATAGAAAAAACATCATCTTCTGTAGAAACTTTTGGAATTTTGTCCTAGACATTACAGGATTCATAAATAATTTTAAGGTAGGAATTCTAGTCTGTTAGGGGAATCATAATTGTTTCTTTAGTTTTACGAGTCAAAATTTACCTCCAATTTTTTTTGGATCTATCTTAGAAAGGTGCAAAAGATGCTCTTTCTTTCTATTTATGTAGTGCCTTTTTTTCTTCTTTTAATTGGGGATTTGTACCGATTAATCTTATCATATTTAAAAGACTCATTATAGGCATCCCTAATGGCTATTCTAGCAAGTTTACACTCGTTATCATATCAAGGGTTGGAAATTCTATTCTTCTTTTTACACAACACTTCTATAGAGAATTTTTTATGGAGGTAGAGAGGATTGTTGTATTTAAATTATGATAGATGTCTTAAATATATTTTTGATATGATAGAAGATTTAATCCGATGTTTAAGTCCTTTAAAAAGATATTAGCTTTATTTTTGTCAAAAAGTAGATGCCTTTGGTTACCACAATTATCTTCAAGGGGGTTTTTGTGCATGGTAAAGTTTAGAGTTAGGGTTAAAGATCTAGGATCAGATTCAAGCTCATGGTCGTTTAAAAGGTCAAAATTTACTATTTGGTTGTAAATAGGAATATCTGATATCACATAGTCCACAACACTACTACCCAATCCATGGATGCAAGTCATATGGTTATATTTTGGCCACTTCATTAGACCTTTACAAATGATTAGATCTTGAGAGATGTAAAGCTTGATTAGCTCAGTACCATATAAATTATCGATCAAGTCTTCCGAATTTCTCTTGTATCTATTAGCTAAAACAAGGTCCTCATCTAGCCATAGAGGATTATGGTTGGAATCGATTCTTAAGATAATAACTTGATTAGTTGCAGTTCAAACATTAAAGTATCCTAGTAGGAGGATACTACCTTCATTTCTCAGACTATAAATATCTTGTTCTAAGCTTTTATAGGGACAATTTTTATCTAGATTGTTTTTTTGTATAAAATGTAGAATTAATAGGCGCAAAATAACAAATTGCTATATACATCTTCTTAGAATTGACATTTGAAATATCCACCCAAATGAACTGATTGAGAGGGTATTTTTTATGAAGACAAATGTGAGGAGAAATGATTATTCTTATGTAACGAGCTATGCCTCTAACCCCTCTATGGAAGGATTTCTTGTTTCATGTTGACCACAATGCGAATCCATCTATGTTAGGGACCTTAGATTCCTCATGCTCCCAAGTTTCAACTAGAAATATAATATCAATTTCACTTGGGATCTAACTTAATATAGGCCCTTTGTTCCAAGGAAAGCCCCGACAGTTCCAAAAAAGGATCCAAAGTGTTTCAATTTGCTATTTATTGTTACCCTTCAGGTCTCTATCCCTAATAATAACATTTTGGTTCCTAATTGTTGCCCATTTTCCGTCCTTTTTGGCTTCCTTTACCTTTTGAACCTCCTTAATTTAACTTGATCTTATGGAACGAGGTCTTCATTTATAAATATTCCAGACCCTTTTAAGCTCAGAGTTTTACTAAGTATGTCATATTTATGGGCATTAGAGCTTACCATAACCTGAATCAACCTCTCTTTATTTTCAATTATTTTGCCCAACCTTTTTGCTTCTATAAGGCCAATTGTTTCAATTCGTGATTTATTTTTTAATTCCTCGTTGCTAATCTGTCCTCATCTTTTTGTTCTTTTATACCAAAAATTATGAGGTTTAAGGCTCTTCTGTTATGCTCATGGTCTAACTCTAATAATGTATTGTTTTTATTATATTATTATATAGTAATGTTATATTACATAGTTATTAATTTTTAGTATTATATAATACTTAATTATTAGTTATAAAGTTGTAACATATACTTATTAATTTAGTATTATATAATTTTATATAATAATTAATTCATAGTAATAATTCATATTAAGCGTTGACCAACATTTTTTCCTCTTTCACATTTATATTAATATAATAAGCTATAATAAGTATATTATCTACACATTTGTTTTAATGTTGCCCCATTCAGATTCATTCATAGTATTATTATATTAAAAATATTAATTCATATTATATTAGGACGTTGTCTAAACATTCCACTTTTTGAAAATTTTCATGGAATCCGAGAAATAGATTTTGGTGAAATTTCCATTTTTTGTTGTTTAAATTGCATTTTTGAATGCATAAACAGACCCTAAAAAACTCTCGAGGCACTCAAATTATACAGACTCAATCACTTAAATTTAGATTTCCAACAATTAATGGCACGATTACGGACAAAAATGATAAGAAAATATGCACATGAAAATACCAAAAAGTCGAACTTATATTAGTATTATATCATATATTATTACATTATGACTATATTATATATTATTATAATATATTAATAATATGTTATTTTTTCTATTTTCATATTATATATTAATAATAATTATTTATTTTATTATATTTATTATCATTTATTATCTATGCACAAGAATCTAAACTTCTCATTATTATTTTTAACTCTCATCTCATAATTCTAGATCAGCCTAGCTTATATGGAAATGTTATTTGGCATACATGTCTTTGATGTGGCACACATAGCTTATTATTATATAATTTCCTCATGAGGCCCTTTTTTAGAGAAAATTTCCTCTAATGATATTGTTCAATGCATCCAACCCAAGAGTATCCCGCTAATCTAACTCTAGCTCCATTTCCAACTGTCCACGCCAATTGATTACCGACAAGTGGAAAAAATTTTACTCGGGCCTTGAACAAAATAAAGGCTCCCACTACTGTTTTTACTACAAGTTTAATCGAGTCTTCAAAGGACAATGGATATATATACTTTTGCATCACCACTTTCTTCTATAGTCCATCATGTTTTAAAATCCTCCATAATTTGTTTTTGTTGAAGCTTTACAAAAAATGTATGTTCTTTAGACCCGAACCCCCAATGTCCTTTAGTTTTTCTACTCTACTTCATTTTACAAGAGGAATATTTTTCTACTCTACATTTGGGGTGTCATAGACAAGATTGCCAAGGTTTTAAAAAGAAAATAAATTATGACCTCCTTCAAACCCCTAATTACTATCGGACAAATAATGAAGTCTGTAAAGGACCCTATAGACAACCGACAAGAGAAAGGCATCTACAAAGTGTCCTGTTCATGTGGGAAATGTTACATTGGTGAAACTGGACAATCATTCCAGGTAAGGATTAAGGAACACGAAGCAGACATTAGAAATGAATGTACTTGCACTTCCGCCTTATCAGAACACTCCCTCAAAACCAAACATCATGATTGCCTTGAGGATACCAAGATACTAGAAAAAGAGGGTCACTACTACAAAAGACGCTTAAGAGAAGCTCTGGAAATAATCAAGCACCCCAACAACATGAACAAAGATGGTGGCCTGGAGGTAAGTAGATTTTGGCACCCATTAATCAACCAAATAAGGGACCATCATGGACCAAATCAAGTATGACCTTTTCCTTTCCTTTCCCTGCTTGTTTCAGTTTAATTTGAATAGGTTCTTAGGTTTAGGGGTCTATCTAGTCTTACTACTACTATAAAAATTCTAATTTAAAACTTGTCACTATATACTTTATTAATTAAACCCTATATACCCTAATCCTTTTACCAACCCTAAAACCCTCATTAGATATTATTACCCTACAAACTTATATTAAAACACTATTAATTCAAATAACTAGATATGATTAAAACCTAAGTGCTTAAAAAACCCTAAATGATTAAAGAAACCTAGATTTCACATTATTTTCTATATTGACACCTAGCTATAATATCCCACTTAGGTAATAATCATTAATCATTGACTTTGATTCTCAATATTAATACACATATGTAATCATATGATATTAATATCCTAATCACCTTAAAAATAATCACAAATAACCCCACTACATATACACTAACACTATTAAATAATTAATTAGGAGTAAAACCTAATTACCTAAAACCCTAAACAAATAAATAATTAAAGCCTCCTATAACCTAGATTTTTATATACTTATACACACTAATTATTATCCTAATCATAAACAAGTAATATTCATATTTAATCAATCTAATAACTTTTCATGACTAAACCCTAAAAATAATTAAAAAAAAATAATAAATAACCTCCTAATCACTCTCAAAACCTTAGATTAAAGAAACCCTAAAACACTTAGTTTGTTTATTACCTAAGTGCTTAAAAAACCTTAAAAAACCCTAAATGATTAAAGAAACCTAGATTTCACACTATCATCAATATTGACACCTAACTATAATATCCACACTTAGGTAATAATCATTAATCATTAA
>SNQJ01S0017179.1:28527-69867 GCA_010110895.2 Picea sitchensis
CATCCCCAAACTTCACATCCACACAAGATAACATGAGTGACAAGACTCTCAAAGAGGAGATTTTTCTTATCCCATAGCCAAAGGTCTGATAATTTAGAATTATTTTCAAGCCCATAATAAGCTTTCCACCCTCCATTTATCCTTTTCTCAATGCTATAGTTCCAATTGATCTTGTGATGAATATCAATTCCAAGATACTTGTATGAAGACACTTCCTCAAAGATATTATTGCCATATACAAAATCATCGTAGTTGATCTTGTTGGATTTAATGATCATAACCTTCATTTTGTCAGTGTTCAAAGTCATACCTGTACCAGAGCATAAATCCTTGAGGATTATAAGTTTCTTACTAAGGTCATAGGGATTCCTTGCCATAATAACAATCTTATCGGCATAGAGAAGAAGGATGATTACTATACTAGCAAGAGTTGGTCCAACACAACCCGTGACTTCCAAACAATCTTCTAACTTGTCAATGTAAATGCGAAAAAGGGTAGGGGATAGGGGACAACCTTGCTTGAATCCTATATTGGGGTTAATTTCATTTGGCCAACCCTTAATGATCCTAAACTTGGCAATAAAATTCTCATACAACCTTACCGCAACACCTCTAAGACCGGAGGGAACTTTTAGCTCTTTTAACCTATTCCAAAGGTTGGTCCTAGGTACAACGTCAAAATATTTCCTAAAGTCAACAAAACAACAAAGAAGACTAGTTTTATTGTTGCGACACTTCTCTGTAATGATCATAAGCATGATAAGGTGGTTCAAAATTGAATGATAACCTCTAAAACCGACCTGGCCTTTAGCTATTTTTCCTTGCCTTTCTATCCATATGCTTATCTTCTTTTCCAAAATAATTCCATATAGCTTGGATAAAATGGGGATAATCATAATGGTCCTATAATTAGATGGATTTCTTTTATCCCCACTTTTAAAAATAGGTACAATGAGGCTTTAAGTCCAAGGTTTAGGGAAGCCCCGCTTGACAGCTAAATTGAAGAGCTTGTGTATGTGGGGTATAAAAATAGGCCTTCCATTTTTTAATATTTCAACTTGGTAGCCCTCGATGTCCTTATCTTCCCATTTGCAAGTCGCTTAACCCCAAACTTGATGTATTCTATAGAAAAAACATCATCTTCTGTAGAAACTTTTGGAATTTTGTCCTAGACATTACAGGATTCATAAATAATTTTAAGGTAGGAATTCTAGTCTGTTAGGGGAATCATAATTGTTTCTTTAGTTTTACGAGTCAAAATTTACCTCCAATTTTTTTTGGATCTATCTTAGAAAGGTGCAAAAGATGCTCTTTCTTTCTATTTATGTAGTGCCTTTTTTTCTTCTTTTAATTGGGGATTTGTACCGATTAATCTTATCATATTTAAAAGACTCATTATAGGCATCCCTAATGGCTATTCTAGCAAGTTTACACTCGTTATCATATCAAGGGTTGGAAATTCTATTCTTCTTTTTACACAACACTTCTATAGAGAATTTTTTATGGAGGTAGAGAGGATTGTTGTATTTAAATTATGATAGATGTCTTAAATATATTTTTGATATGATAGAAGATTTAATCCGATGTTTAAGTCCTTTAAAAAGATATTAGCTTTATTTTTGTCAAAAAGTAGATGCCTTTGGTTACCACAATTATCTTCAAGGGGGTTTTTGTGCATGGTAAAGTTTAGAGTTAGGGTTAAAGATCTAGGATCAGATTCAAGCTCATGGTCGTTTAAAAGGTCAAAATTTACTATTTGGTTGTAAATAGGAATATCTGATATCACATAGTCCACAACACTACTACCCAATCCATGGATGCAAGTCATATGGTTATATTTTGGCCACTTCATTAGACCTTTACAAATGATTAGATCTTGAGAGATGTAAAGCTTGATTAGCTCAGTACCATATAAATTATCGATCAAGTCTTCCGAATTTCTCTTGTATCTATTAGCTAAAACAAGGTCCTCATCTAGCCATAGAGGATTATGGTTGGAATCGATTCTTAAGATAATAACTTGATTAGTTGCAGTTCAAACATTAAAGTATCCTAGTAGGAGGATACTACCTTCATTTCTCAGACTATAAATATCTTGTTCTAAGCTTTTATAGGGACAATTTTTATCTAGATTGTTTTTTTGTATAAAATGTAGAATTAATAGGCGCAAAATAACAAATTGCTATATACATCTTCTTAGAATTGACATTTGAAATATCCACCCAAATGAACTGATTGAGAGGGTATTTTTTATGAAGACAAATGTGAGGAGAAATGATTATTCTTATGTAACGAGCTATGCCTCTAACCCCTCTATGGAAGGATTTCTTGTTTCATGTTGACCACAATGCGAATCCATCTATGTTAGGGACCTTAGATTCCTCATGCTCCCAAGTTTCAACTAGAAATATAATATCAATTTCACTTGGGATCTAACTTAATATAGGCCCTTTGTTCCAAGGAAAGCCCCGACAGTTCCAAAAAAGGATCCAAAGTGTTTCAATTTGCTATTTATTGTTACCCTTCAGGTCTCTATCCCTAATAATAACATTTTGGTTCCTAATTGTTGCCCATTTTCCGTCCTTTTTGGCTTCCTTTACCTTTTGAACCTCCTTAATTTAACTTGATCTTATGGAACGAGGTCTTCATTTATAAATATTCCAGACCCTTTTAAGCTCAGAGTTTTACTAAGTATGTCATATTTATGGGCATTAGAGCTTACCATAACCTGAATCAACCTCTCTTTATTTTCAATTATTTTGCCCAACCTTTTTGCTTCTATAAGGCCAATTGTTTCAATTCGTGATTTATTTTTTAATTCCTCGTTGCTAATCTGTCCTCATCTTTTTGTTCTTTTATACCAAAAATTATGAGGTTTAAGGCTCTTCTGTTATGCTCATGGTCTAACTCTAATAATGTATTGTTTTTATTATATTATTATATAGTAATGTTATATTACATAGTTATTAATTTTTAGTATTATATAATACTTAATTATTAGTTATAAAGTTGTAACATATACTTATTAATTTAGTATTATATAATTTTATATAATAATTAATTCATAGTAATAATTCATATTAAGCGTTGACCAACATTTTTTCCTCTTTCACATTTATATTAATATAATAAGCTATAATAAGTATATTATCTACACATTTGTTTTAATGTTGCCCCATTCAGATTCATTCATAGTATTATTATATTAAAAATATTAATTCATATTATATTAGGACGTTGTCTAAACATTCCACTTTTTGAAAATTTTCATGGAATCCGAGAAATAGATTTTGGTGAAATTTCCATTTTTTGTTGTTTAAATTGCATTTTTGAATGCATAAACAGACCCTAAAAAACTCTCGAGGCACTCAAATTATACAGACTCAATCACTTAAATTTAGATTTCCAACAATTAATGGCACGATTACGGACAAAAATGATAAGAAAATATGCACATGAAAATACCAAAAAGTCGAACTTATATTAGTATTATATCATATATTATTACATTATGACTATATTATATATTATTATAATATATTAATAATATGTTATTTTTTCTATTTTCATATTATATATTAATAATAATTATTTATTTTATTATATTTATTATCATTTATTATCTATGCACAAGAATCTAAACTTCTCATTATTATTTTTAACTCTCATCTCATAATTCTAGATCAGCCTAGCTTATATGGAAATGTTATTTGGCATACATGTCTTTGATGTGGCACACATAGCTTATTATTATATAATTTCCTCATGAGGCCCTTTTTTAGAGAAAATTTCCTCTAATGATATTGTTCAATGCATCCAACCCAAGAGTATCCCGCTAATCTAACTCTAGCTCCATTTCCAACTGTCCACGCCAATTGATTACCGACAAGTGGAAAAAATTTTACTCGGGCCTTGAACAAAATAAAGGCTCCCACTACTGTTTTTACTACAAGTTTAATCGAGTCTTCAAAGGACAATGGATATATATACTTTTGCATCACCACTTTCTTCTATAGTCCATCATGTTTTAAAATCCTCCATAATTTGTTTTTGTTGAAGCTTTACAAAAAATGTATGTTCTTTAGACCCGAACCCCCAATGTCCTTTAGTTTTTCTACTCTACTTCATTTTACAAGAGGAATATTTTTCTACTCTACATTTGGGGTGTCATAGACAAGATTGCCAAGGTTTTAAAAAGAAAATAAATTATGACCTCCTTCAAACCCCTAATTACTATCGGACAAATAATGAAGTCTGTAAAGGACCCTATAGACAACCGACAAGAGAAAGGCATCTACAAAGTGTCCTGTTCATGTGGGAAATGTTACATTGGTGAAACTGGACAATCATTCCAGGTAAGGATTAAGGAACACGAAGCAGACATTAGAAATGAATGTACTTGCACTTCCGCCTTATCAGAACACTCCCTCAAAACCAAACATCATGATTGCCTTGAGGATACCAAGATACTAGAAAAAGAGGGTCACTACTACAAAAGACGCTTAAGAGAAGCTCTGGAAATAATCAAGCACCCCAACAACATGAACAAAGATGGTGGCCTGGAGGTAAGTAGATTTTGGCACCCATTAATCAACCAAATAAGGGACCATCATGGACCAAATCAAGTATGACCTTTTCCTTTCCTTTCCCTGCTTGTTTCAGTTTAATTTGAATAGGTTCTTAGGTTTAGGGGTCTATCTAGTCTTACTACTACTATAAAAATTCTAATTTAAAACTTGTCACTATATACTTTATTAATTAAACCCTATATACCCTAATCCTTTTACCAACCCTAAAACCCTCATTAGATATTATTACCCTACAAACTTATATTAAAACACTATTAATTCAAATAACTAGATATGATTAAAACCTAAGTGCTTAAAAAACCCTAAATGATTAAAGAAACCTAGATTTCACATTATTTTCTATATTGACACCTAGCTATAATATCCCACTTAGGTAATAATCATTAATCATTGACTTTGATTCTCAATATTAATACACATATGTAATCATATGATATTAATATCCTAATCACCTTAAAAATAATCACAAATAACCCCACTACATATACACTAACACTATTAAATAATTAATTAGGAGTAAAACCTAATTACCTAAAACCCTAAACAAATAAATAATTAAAGCCTCCTATAACCTAGATTTTTATATACTTATACACACTAATTATTATCCTAATCATAAACAAGTAATATTCATATTTAATCAATCTAATAACTTTTCATGACTAAACCCTAAAAATAATTAAAAAAAAATAATAAATAACCTCCTAATCACTCTCAAAACCTTAGATTAAAGAAACCCTAAAACACTTAGTTTGTTTATTACCTAAGTGCTTAAAAAACCTTAAAAAACCCTAAATGATTAAAGAAACCTAGATTTCACACTATCATCAATATTGACACCTAACTATAATATCCACACTTAGGTAATAATCATTAATCATTAACTATAATCATATAATATTAATATCCTAATCACCTTAAAAAAAAAAAATCACAAATAAACCCCACTACATATATACTAACACTATTAAATAATTAATTAGGAGTAAAACCTAATTACCTAAAACCCTAAACAAATAATTAAAAGCCTCCTATAACCTAGATTTTTATATACTTATACACACTAATTATTATCCTAATCATAAACATGTAATACTCTTATTTAATCAATCTAGTAAATTGTCATGACTAAACCCTAAAAATAATTAATAAATAACCTCGTAATCACTCTCAAAACCCTAGATTTAAGTCTCATTAATTAAATTAAATTCCGAAATTAGGATAACCGACTTAGTTTATAACTTTTAAATTAAAAATTGTCTTGCATTTAAAGTATTAATTGATGACGATCAACTAGCTCTCATTCGACGATTAGTCCTGATGATGAATCTTGATTCGGATACGAAACGTCGATGACGAAATGACACCAACTGTGGATTATCCAAACAACACATGCGAAACTCCTCACCACAAAAACTTAAAAACAAGAATATTATCTTTTTATTTGTTTCATATCCATAAGAAGCTAAACCAATTTTTCCTTATTTCTTCTCGCATACCTTTTGGAATATATGTTAATGAGTGTCGGTCAACATGACTAACCTCAAGGAATGACTTCACTAGTGTCAATCTACCACTTCTTGATAACCACTTATGGCACCAATTTTATACTCTTTTTTTAATCTTTTCATACTACCAATTCTAGTCTTTAAACCTATAATCATTTGGTTTTAGTATAAACCCCAAGTAATTTACCTCATTATCAAAAGAAGATACATTAAAAGGAAGAATTTGGGCTAGCTTATTTTCCTAACTAGTTGTTAGACCACTAAATAGATTAATGGAGTTATGCATATTAACATCCATCATAGTTGTTCTATAATATAGGTCCAAATTTTCCTTATATTTCTCTGCTTCCTTCACAATACTGTCAGCAACTAGAATACTATCATCTACAATAAGAAATGTGACACCATTAGAGTTCTGCCTACTTTATCCCTTTAATTGCTCCTTCCCTTATGAACTCTTTCAGTACCCTGATTAAACCTTTAGCTACCAATAGAAAAATAATAGTGACATGGGACAAACCTTGTCTCTAATCCCTAGTAGAGGTGAAAAAGATGGAGGCAAAACTATTTATTACCATTGTAAATGGTATTAATGACGAACAAAACATTAGCTAGCTTACCATCTAAAACTCATTCCAATACAAATTAGCATTGGGCTTATATATAGCCAACTCAATCTATCGCATGGCTTAGAAAGATCCAACTTTAGAACCATGGTAAGAATATTTTTTATTTTGATTGTATGAAAACCTTCTTGAGCCACCCCACTACATCATGTATCTGCCTTTCATGTAAAAATCCAAATTGTTCTTGGGAGATGGAGTTAGAGAAGATTTTCTTTCCTTTGTGTGCTATAATTTTGGGAATTATTTTGTAAACAACATTGCATAAAGATATTGACATGAATTCATCAAAAGTTTTAGGATTTCCCTTCTTTTGGAGGAGGGATATAAAGGTAGATTTAATAGAGCCAAGAACATTTCTCAATGACCTTTATTCTTTCACCACCCTCAATAGATCCTCCTCTATTAGTTTATAAAATCCCAAATAGAACTCCATTGTCCATCCATAAGGGATTAGAATTTTTTTATTTTTGAAAATATTCCACCATCGTCCTAAGATTTCCTTTAGTTACTTCCATTTTTATGTTCTTTCTACTCTTGGTTTACGAACATAGGGAAGTAGGAAGTCATTTTGATAATTTCTTCTATGTTTACCCTAGGAGGTTTTTGATAGATATAATTCTAAAAAAGAGTAACCCCAATATTTTCTATCTCATGGAACCTTCTAACTTAGCTTCCATCCTCCTTTCCTACTTCCCATATGTTACATAATGTTTCCCCTACAGACAGGTGAAACTTCCATTAGATTACCAGACCCCTATACCAAGACAGAAACACTACAAATGGGCACTAACATCCATTTAAACTCATTTTAACCAATTATAAAGAGAGAGGGAGAAAGGGCATGATGTACCTTGTTTCAAAGTTTTTCGTTGCTGCTTCCAATCCATGAGATTTATCTTCAAACTCCCTTGTGCAACTTGATACCTGCAATAGGTAGCAAAGAGAAACCACTACCTTCTACTCTAGTTGATTAGATCAAACAAATTCATCTACGACGATTGAAGCGACGATAGACAAGCACATGCAATAATACACAAGCTTGAAGGAAATAGGCCAAGTATATTCAAATGAGAACCCAAAGAGAATACTTACAAACCATGGATGATGATGCAACACTTCTCCAAGCTCTCCTCGTCCAACCCTTGTATGAATCTACCAAGATCAACGATTTGATATCTGAAAGCATCCTCCTTTCACCTTCGAAAGAACTCAATATATAGGATTGAGAGGCACAAAAACCATGAGAAAATGAGGGATGTGGTTGAGGATATGGCTCCTTGAGGCTTGGATCATATCCTAAACTGAATCCCAAGTACGAGGTTCGAACACAACTAACCCAATCTGAAGGAGATGGCCCATAGATTAAGGTGGATGACATCCCCCCTTTCTCTCAACAAGAATGGTGCTCCCCCCAAGTGAGAGACAGAGTGCCACCCTAGAAATGGTGCTCCCCTATAGTGCCATAGGGGGCACCATGTGACCACCCCCAATATGTAAAAGGGGGTTCCACCCTTCATAAATGCTAAAAAATGGGTCAAATTTTCCAAGGAAAAATTGTGTTTTGACCTAGAAATGATGGTTTTCCTTCTCCCATATGATGTAGGGGTCATGAAACAACTATTTTAATGGTTTCAAGGGGTGGGGAAACATCACAAAGTGAATTAGACATTTTGTAAGGTGCATATGACACTTGCGACAGTGAATGCGACACTTACCGAGGTGCATACGTCGCTTTGTGACACTTGTGACACTTAGGGTGAAAAACACAAATGTGGAATTTTGATGTGTAATATATGCCCCCTAAAGTGTGAGGTCAGAAGAGAAACTAATGGACAAAACACTTTACAAATTCTTCAATGCAAGGGTACTGGAGTGGGAGAACCTAGCAGAAGCTGTAAACAATCATCAAACAATATTAATATATGTTCCATTTCCGAGGCAGACATAGATATGCTCGGAATATGAGATGACTCAAAGCACGACCATCGACCAATACACTGTGGATCCGTGAAAATACTGACCAAGGATACAACCACCAAATATACAATGTGGATCCATACCTCCATGACATGAACTGATTGTAGCCACGAAAATACACAGTGGAACTACGATATGACAAAACATAGCCACAAATCAATACAATGTGGATCTATGTGACATTATATATATTAGCATGTTCAAATGATATCCATCACAACCTGGGAAAAAAAAATAATAGAGTGAACGCCCAATCCAGGGTCTTCGTCCCAATCCCGATGCGATACAAATCTAGTCATGTGAATAAATGGTTTGATGTCGAACATGGTAGAAACCAATTGATTACCAGTCATTGATGTACAATGTTAACACATGTGAGGGAAATCACCAATGATGTCAATGAATCCCAAGGTACCCTAGTACATTCCAACGAATGTGAATAAATGAGATGATATCGAACACTTGTGGAATCATCTGATCAGGGGTCATTGATGTAAACCCACTGTCGAAAGCAAGGAGGCTTTCCATTGGGGCATGCGGGTCCCAAGTTACTAATTGGTTTCTAAGTCTGATTTTGAGATGATGTGCTGAAGTCGACAGGAACATTCTCTTCAAAAGAGGGCCTTGATGTATCCCCCATCATCGACACAAAACTGACATAGGAAAGTGATATGAGATGGTGAATCAAATGAGTATGGACTGACATAGGAAATGGAAACTGGTAATATTCCAGATGAACGATTTGAAGTGAAACTTCCCTTGAACATGAAGAGACACGACAATTGACTTGGAAACATTGACTCGACGAGTACCGATAAAAAAATGTGACGACAATAAGAGAACTCTTCGTCTGGACGAAAAATTATGGCAACACATGGAATTGCTTAGAGGCAAGCAAATTACCGAACTATAAGATGAGACACAAACATGTGCCATGTTCAAGGGTGACAACAAGATATTCCATAAAGGATTCCAAAAAACTTGACCCACTTCCTTCAATTTTTCCCCATCCAGATAGATGAGCACCTCTTTCTTTTTTAATGAAGTTGAGGAGGATAACATATGCTCGGTGCATATCATCCTTTGGATGAGTCCCTCAATATATGTTTAACAAACCTGGGGAAGGAGGGGTTCAGTCCCATATGAGTTCTGGAGATTGGACTCACATAGGTCCTTCAATGCATAGTTTTACAATCCCAAAGAAGGTAAAATTGGTGGTTTTTCATGTTTAGAGAGTCTAAAAAGAACTTAAAGGTGACTCCATGGATGATTTTTTCGTAAATTTTCTCTCCCAAGCCCGAAAAAAGTGTAAAAAAATACAGGGGAGTACTATTCTAATCATGTTTGATTAGAGTAGTCATTTTTCGTAAATAGTCTCATGAGGCCAAAAAAGAGATAAACTACCACTCAAAAGACGCCCTTTCAATCCTTTTAATGAGTGTGAAAGGAAGCAATATCACTCAACGATCTTTTCATGTTTAGGGAGTCTGAAAAGAGATTAAAGGAGACTCCAAAGAGTTCCTTTTTCGTATAGTTTTTAGAAGTCCAATAAAGAGATAAAAGTGTACTCGGTACTCTATTCTCATGTTTTAACAAGGACGAGAAAGAACAAAGACAAAGATCGATAACCTATTCTCATGATTTCACGAGCACGAGAAAGAACAAAGACTAAGCTCATTCCAGAAAATACTACTACGTGACGAAGGGAACAACCCCCAAGTGAGGATCATTCCTAGCAACATGTCTCCCTAGAGGTAATTTACCCCTAAGTGCGTGATAGAAGTTAGCATTTTTTCTCCAGCATAATGTCTAGAGGATGAATACCTACCTCCCAAAGGACGTTTACTCCTACGAATCCTCTTCTTTCCTCCTTTAGGTGTCTGGTTACTAATAGGAATATCATCACTAGGTGGAGGAAAAGAAGGTTCAAGTACTCGATCTAGAGTGAGACTTGATGCTAATGGAGGTGGGTCTATTCATTTTTTAACGAGATTGATAGAGACAATGAACTATGCTCGTCGAGAAAAGGAACCACCAAAGGATCAGACAATTCTAAGGATCATTTCACTTGAGTTGAAATCATGTTTAACGTGGCAACCTGTGCGGTGGGAGGAGTAGGCAAAGGAAAAATCCCCATGAGCGAGGAATCCTTAAGAAGACCTACACCTACACTCTCAAAACCATTTTATCCTAGAAAAGGGACATTATTCACTGCAACATTGTTGAGATATGGAGTTGTACACTCAAGTTGGTCAATAGTGATCATTTTTCCTTGATGGGGAAATTGTAAGATACGAAACACCGAAGATGTGACAAAAATCATCGCATAGAACCAACTATGACCAAGTAAAAAATTATAATCCAAGGGTGCATCGACTACTTCTATATTGACCAAAATAGTATTACCCTTCAATGTCATAGTGAAAGATTACAAGAGTCCATGGGGATGGAAACCACGTCCATCAAACAATTTCAAGGTGGTAGGGGACAGGGTTAGTGTAAGAGAACCAAGGGCTCTGAAATAAGGCAAAAAAATGACATAGGTGGAGGATCCCTCATCCAAAATTGTGTGATGGATGTTTTTTCCATGAACCAAAACTCGAATTTGGAATGCTAAGTGGTGGGAGATGCTCTCCTTAAAATAATTCATATTAAGCGTAATCAGGTTTGAATCCTTGGGATCCATGGCTCCAATGGCTGACAACAGGGTTCTACATTGACTTGGATAGTGCTGTAGAAATTTGAGGGCTGACATAGCACAAGGTGCTTACACCAAATCTTCAACGATGTTTTAGTTTTGGGCATTGATGTAACACCCCAGGTTTTGAACCCCCATTTTAAATAATGTATTGTTAAAATGATGAGAGGCCAGGGTGCCCAAACAATTATTAAAAGTCTAGTGTGCCCAAGACATGTAATGTCTTTATCATTATTAATAATAAATACATGGCTGGCTGCTAGATAGACAAGGAATAGAGTTATAGGGGGTTATGATCCCACAAGAGAGGGGGATTGAGGGGCTAACTGTTTATTCTACGTTAATTATCCTTTTTTCCTAAGGGAGGGGATCAATTACATGACCTTCTTGGGGAAGGCCAGGAGGTTCTTGATTCCCCAAGAAAATACTTAAACCCATTCCTGGTCTGATTGTGGGGTTGGTCGTTGGCTCGTCCACTCCTTCACTCCTATATTTCGTTCATTCATTTACCTCACACACTTTCATGCACTCACTCACCCATCCATTGATCCATCCTGACCTACGTCTTGGCTGGGAAAAGGGAAAGGAAGTATTGAGAATTAGCCATGAGATAGTTGGCTGTAATGGTCGCTGATGCAATCCAACCATGACCTGGGGCCTGCATGTCTGAGATGCGTTGGCATGTGCCCTATTTTTCACACAACTATGAGTCCTGAGAGTTCCAGCATTGAGATTCTGGACCAGCAGTGCTGGAGGCCCTAGAAAAAAAAGAGAAGGACTGCCTGAGCGACTGTGTGGCAGAGAAGGGTGGAGGTCCATTCTCTTGGGCGGTGTAGGTTGAGTAGAAGAGAGTTTTGTACTTGGATTGTTGTGGGTGCTGGGAAACCTGTGAGAGCTTCAGAGCTGACTGGTTTGTGAACCCAAGTACACTCTGGAACCATCCTTGTGGATTAATAGCCCTAGCTCGGGGGTGACACTGCTGGCTCGGGGGTGACACTGCCGTTGAGATTTGGAGCAGTGGTGTCTACGGTTGGGTGGAACGTCCTTGGTTTGCAACCAGTTGGTGTCGCCTTTTTATAAATATAAGTGCTCTCTATTGTGATATTATTATATGTGTATGAATGTATTCCACTATTTATTTTAATTATCGTTTAACTAAATATTAGATTATGCATGCTTGTTGGATATTGCTGTGCATGTCGCTAAATATTGTATCTTATGCGTTCTTATTAATTAAAGAAGGTATCGGTAAGAGTATGAAGTTCAAGGGTGGGCTTGAAGGTAGCGTACCCTAGCCTGTGGGTGGCTGGGTATGTTACAGTTTGGTATCAAAGCTTCTGGTTGAAACACCGGGTCGGTATGGGTCAGGTCTGTTGGTCACAGTCTTGTGGTCGAGATCGAGCTCTGACCGCGAAGTTGAAAATATCTGGAGGAATGGCATTGCAGAATCTATGCAGGAGTTAGATCATCAGAGATCCGTTGTAAGGGGTTCAAAGGATCGTGACCATCCCTCTTTGAATTTGGGAGCAATCGCCACTGTAGGATCAGGAGAGATCTGGGATCATTGGATTGGAGGACATGTGAACAAGGGTCATCCGATGAAAAGGAAGCAAGGGCTAACTCACAACCATCAGATCCATTGAAGAGTGAGATCAACGGACATGAAGCATTGCGGGGAACCAAGTTGTACAGGAGATAATTTCCCAAGGTGGTCCCGCAATCCAAACCAAAGTTTCACCGATGGGTTACGTGTCAGTGTTAGGAGAATTGCGGGGCGAAAAACGGCTTACTCCAAACCATTGATGCATGCCCCGCAGATTGAAAGAGATGCAGTGATGTGAATTTCTAGTGCCTGATCATCGAAACTCCAAATAGCCAGAGTAGTTGGAGACCGTCGATCCATAGGACGACACGCGTCAACTGATCGTGTGCTCCGGGTGAAAGCACTCTGGGAAAGAGTGATCGAGGAGACGTTGAGAATTGAGATTTCGGAATCCCAGAGAGCCGAAGTGAATCTCAGCCATCTAATCCAGGAGGAAACGTGGCAGAAATCCACTCACTTCGAGGAAAAGAGAAGGTTTAAAGTTGAGACTTCTGAAATCTGAAGTCCCGAAGAAATTGTGGTCGTCGATCCATGGGAGACATGCATCAGTAGATCACAAGCTTAAGATAAAAACATTTCGGAAAAAGTTAAGGTTTGAGTTTTTTGAAGTCCGAAGGCCCAAAGGAATTGCAGTCGTTGATCCTTGCACCGGTAACTTCCGAAGTCCTGAAGTCCGAGGTTAATATGGGCCATCCGATAAGGGAGAGACATGGCGACAATTTGGTTGGTTCAAGAAATCAGAGTTCGGGAGAATTGGAAGTGTGCTAGTGTAGAAACTCTCGAAGTCCCAAAGCCTGAAGAGTCGAAGGGGTGGGGCATGATGATGTCACTGGGAGGTGATGTGGACCCAAAAATTTCTGAAATTACGTGGATTGCGGACATCACCGGGGATGACGTGGACACATGGGATGTGCAACACGTGTCAGTAAGTTTTGAGTATGCAGATGATTGAAATTTCAGCTAGGACGTGACACATGTCACCTGCCTGATTGGACCACGTGTCCGCTTCCATTATTTCACCACGTGGCAATGGATCGTGCAGTCTGGAGACTGGGCACTCCAGTGGGGAAAGATGTGACAGGTTGCGTTGGGTCAAAAAATCCCAAAGGCTCGAAGGCTGGAGTACATATCGACTGTTGATTCCAGAAGACACTCGTCGAAGGATCACAGACTTTGGGTGAAAGAACTCCGGGAGAAAGCGTAGGAGGAAAGTTTTGAAACTTCCAAAGCTTGAAGAGCCGAAGCGATTCACAGTCGCTGATCTATGGGAGGACACCTGTCGACAGATCATGAACTCTGGGGAAAAGCATTTCGGGAAGAGGTAAGCGAGGAAATTTTAGACTCTCGAAGAGCGGAGTCCCAAAGTGGATCTGGATCATTGATTGTGAAAGAGGACGAGGACCGTTGATCCAGTCTCGGCTGAAAGTTCTGAAGTCCCGAATCTCTGGACAAGCTCTTTTTCAGCTAAGCACAGGGTCATGACCATGGTCATATGAATATTGAGAGCTGAAGGAAGGAAGGCTAAGGGCCGAATTGGTGGTCTTCGAGACAGAAAGGTGCTAAGGAAGGATTTAGCTGCAGTTTCTAGTCATGGTCACCTGGGAAGATGGTTTGAAGGAAGCGCCTGCGCAGGATGAAATTATGTGTCATCCATGGGTAATAGGACACTGTTATTTTCGGAGAATGGGGATATGATCTCCATGAACCGAAAAAAAGAAAGAGACCCGTAGCATGGTTTGGAAATTTTGTTTATCATATGCATAATTCTAACAAAATGGTCTCTTGCGCATTTTGCAGAATTAAGAGGTTTAAACACATCAACTCAGGATGCATATTGAGGAAATGGAAGAAGGTGAGGGAGCCTCCAACCATGATAAGGAGGCCGAAGGCCATAATACCAGATTTGGTAATACAAAGACAGAGTCCAATGGATGGAAGGGAAAAGGAGAGCAGGAAATGTTAATAGAAACGGTAAGAAGCCTGAAGATGGAAGTGCAGAGCTACAAAGCAGACAACGAGAGACTGATGAGAGAGAAAAGTTAGATAAATGATTGAGTGTTGTAGAGCTTAAATCAGTTGGAGAGATGAATGAAGAAGGGATCAAACTCAAGATAAGAGGAAGAAGGCAGGTTCTATGAAAGAAGGGATGATCGTGGAAGAGACGGTTATTCCAGAAGTGATAGCAGAGCTCATGGACGCCACTCACCTACTTACTCAGAAATAAATTTTTATGCATCGGATGATCCTATAAGAAGTCCAGAGGTGTCCCCTGTTAGACACCAAAGAAGGAAACAAGAGGTAGATAGTTTACAAGGAGAGTTGAGGAAGCTCAAGCCACCTTCCTTTGAGGGTGAAAGACAAAGGGAAGATGATGTCGAAACATGGTTTCTTGGGCTTAGGAGATATTTTCAGTTGCATAACTATTCATCCAACTTGGAAGCTAGGATTTCCACCTAGCATTTACACGGGAAGGCTGCCATGTGGTGGGACCAACTAAAGCAAGTGGAACATGTTAATGAGAGTAGGATCACTTGGAAGCAGTTCAAGAAGTACTTCTAGAAGGAGTACCTCTCAGAGCATTTATATGAAAGGAAAATGCAGGAGTTCTTTGAACTCAGGTTGGGAAGAATGACTATGGCAGAGTACGAGAATAAGTTCTTAGGATTGTTAAAGTATGTTAGGTTCATTGGTGATGAGAAAGTGAAAATACAAATATTTCTAAGTGGATTGCCATCCTTTTATAAGGAAAAGATCAAGTATGATGAGCCCAAGACCTTGACTGAAGCCATCAGGAAGGATAAATACCTGTATGAGCAAGGCCATGGAAGAGAATCTTTGCTTAAATCTTGGAAGGAAAAGAAAAATGCGAAGTCCGATCAGAGGAGGAAATGATTCAAACCTTCCTTCAATAGGAATGAGCCTAATAGAAATCATCAATATCAATATGCTAAGAGAGATTTCAAGAAGGAAGATTCCTTTGGAAAAAGGGGAAGACCACCAATCAATGTTGGGGATGCAAGGAAGATCACCTATATGAGGATTGCCCACACATAAAGGACATAGTGAAGATTGTGCACAACATCCAAGAGGCTACAACAATTGAAGATATGGGAAGAATCTATGCAGCTTTAAATGATCGACAAGGAGAGTACCAATCCAATATGATTGAGGTGAAAGGTAAGATCATAAATTAACCTGTTGCTATTTTGATTGATTCAGGAGCAAGTCATTGCTACATTGATCCTAAGATAGTGAATGGATTACATTTGGAGAAAAGTAAACTTGGAAAAGCAAGTTTGGTTCAATTAGCCACTAGAACCAAAAGAAGAATCCATGACATGGTCAGAAGTTGTTCCATAAGTCTTAATGGTGTGAATACTAGTATTGATATAAATATCATACCATTGGGGTCTTATGATATTCTGATTAGAATGGATTGGTTGGAAAAACATCATGCTGTCCTAGATTGTCATAACAAGACATTTACATGTCTTGATGGAAATGGAAAAGAGAGCACTGTGAAAGGAGTTTCAAGACCCATCTCTATAAGGGAGATTTCAGCCTTATAGCTGAAAAAATGTTTTAGGAAAGGATGTCAACTATATGAAGCTCATGTGGAAGAGACATATAATAAAAAGGGGCCAATCCTCGAATATTTCTCGGTGCTATAGGAATTTGAAGATGTATTCCAAGAAATACCAGGATTTCTACCAAGGAGGGAGATAGATTTCTCAATTGATTTAATGCCAGGAGCTGCCCCGATGTCAAAAAAACCTTACAGAATGAGCACACTAGAGTTAAATGAATTACAAATGCAGTTGGAGGAATTGTTGAGGAAAGGGTACATACATCCAAGTGTTTCACCTTGGGGAGCACCAGTTCTTTTTGTCAAAAATAAGGATGGAACCTTGAGGCTGTGTATTGACTTTCGACAACTAAACAAGTACACTATAAAGAAAAAGTATCCTCTGCCCCGAATTGATGACCTCTTTGATCAACTAAGAGGAGCAAAGATATTTTCAAAGATTAACCTGAGGGTAGGATACCATCAAGTAAGAATCAAGGAAGAAGACATTCATAAGACATCCTGTAGGACCAGGTATGGGAATTATGAATTTGTAGTGGTGCCATTTGGACTGACCAATGTACCGACTATCTTCATGTGCTTAATGAATGGCATATTTATAAATTATTTGGATAAGTTTGTCATAGTATTCTTGGATGAAATACTTATCTATTCTAAGTTTGAAGAGGAGCATGAACATCACTTAAGACTGGTATTGCAAGTACTGAGAGAACATCAGTTGTATGCTAAGTTGAGTAAGTGTTCTTTTTATCAAAATCAGATCCATTACTTGGGACACATTATTTCAGAGTAGGGAATAGGAGTAGATCCAGAGAAGATCGAAGCCATTAGAGGATGGACAACACCCATAAATGTGTCAGACGTCAGATATTTTATGGGATTAGCTGGCTACTACAGAAGGTTCATAGTAGGGTTCTCTAAGATTGCTCATCCCATCACTTCTTTTCAAAAGAAGGGAACTAAATTTGAATGGACACTCAAGTGTGAAAAGAATTTTAATATGTTGAAGGAATTACTTACTAGTGCACCTGTGTTAAATATTGCTAACCCAAATGAAATTTTTGTGGTATGTACATACGCATGTAAGGAAGGACTTGGGGGAGTCCTCATGCAAAATGTACATGTCATTGGATATGAGTCCAAAAAGCTTAAGGAACATGAGAGGGACTCTGCCACGCATGACTTGGAACTTTTTGCCATTGTTCACGCCTTGAGGATGTGGAGGCATTATCTCATGGGGAGGAAATTTGAATAAAGGACAAACCACATTGGCCTGAAGTATCTTTTTGAACAACCGACCTTGAATGCCAGGCAAACAAGATGGCTGGAATTTTTAAGTGAATATGATTTCAATATCAAGCATATCAAGGGAAAGGAGAATAAAGTTGCCGATGATCTTAGTATAAGAGTGCATCTCATGCATGCTACTGCTGTCAGTATGGATCAGTCAGAATTGAAGAGCCGAATTTTAGATGGTCTTGTTACAGACCAGCATTACCTACAGGTAAAGGAAAACTTACAGCAAGGAGATTTACAACAAAAAATAAAGGAGTATGAGATAAGGGAAGACAGATTACTCATGCATAAAAACAAAATCTATGTTCTTAGTTATGGAGAAATGAGGAATTTGGTACTGGAGGAAATGCATGATGTTCCTTATGCTGGACATCCCGGTTACCAGAAAATGATTAAAGCAGTAAGAAGCTAGTTATTTTGGCCAAGACTGAAGAAGGATGTTGCCGATTACATCACTCGATGTATGAAATGTCAGAAGGTGAAGGCTGAGAATAGGCACCCAATGGGTTTGCTGCAACCATTGCCAATTCCAGAGAGAAATGGGAAGTGATCACCATGGATTTCATCACAGAATTACCCAGAACGAATAAGCAACATGATTCAATGATGGTGGTGGTTGACAAATTAACAAAGGCTGCACATTTTGTGCCTGTGAAGACAACGCATACAACGACTAATATTTCAGAAATTTTCATGAAGGAAATTGCTAGGTTGCATGGGATACCTAGGACAATCGTCTTGGACAGAGATACAAAGTTTACCTCTAATTTCTGGAGGGGATTTTTTAAATGATTTGGCACAAATCTAAACTATAGCACAACATATCATCCCCAGACAGATGGGAAAATAGAGAGAGTCAATCGAATAATTGAAGATATGCTGAGAATGTATGTGATGGATAAGCCATCTAAGTGGGAAGATTACTTACACTTCATTGAGTTTGCATATAATAATGGGTATCAAGCTTCATTGAGAATGAGCCCATTTGAAGCCTTGTATGGTAGGAAATGTGATACTCTAGTAAGATGGGACAACCCAACAGATAGAGTGGTACTTGGGCCGTAGTTGCTCAAGGACATGAAAGACTAGGTGGTCAAGATCAAGCAGAATTTAAAGGCAGCTCAGGATAGACATAAATTTTATGCAGACAAGAACATGACAACTAGATAATTTAAAGTAGGGGAGCATGTACTTTTGAAAGTGAAGCCCAAGAAAAGCTCATTGAAATTGGGTAGTTGTACAAAGCTAGCAGCCAGATTCTGTGGACAATTTGAAATATTGGACAAAATAGGGCCAGTTGCATACATGCTTGCATTGCCTGCTTCCATGAATGTGCATAATGTATTTCATGTATATTTACTAAATAAATATGTACATGACCCTAACCATGTTAATGATTGGCATCTGATTCAGGTAGAGATGGAGGGAGACTTTCAGGTTCAGCCAGTGCGTGTATTGGACAAAAAGGTCAAAATGCTCCGAAATCGAGTTATAGAGCTGGTAAAAGTTCAGTGGACCTGCTACGGTCCTGACGATGCTACCTGGGAGCATGAAGATTCCATGCGGGCAGAGTACCCGTAGGTTTTTGAATAAATTTGAGATTTTGATCTCTATTTTGTATATGCACTGAGGATAATGCCAAAATAAGGGGGAGGGGATGTAACACCCCAGGTTTTGAACCCCCATTTTAAATAATGTATTGTTACAGTGCTGAGAGGCTAGGGTGCCCAAAATATTATTAAAAGGCCAGTGTGCCCAAGACATGTAATGTTTTTATCATTATTAATTATAAATAGATGGCTGGCTACTAGACGAACAAGGACTAGATTTATAGGGGGATATGATCCCACAAGAGAGGGGGCTTGAGGGGCTAAGTGTTTATTCTATGTTAATTAACCTTTTTTCCTAAGGGAGGGGATCAGTTATGTGAGCTTCTTGGGGAAGGCCAGGAGGTTCTTGATTCCCCACGAAAATACTTAAACCCATCCCTAGTTTGATTGTGGGGTTGGTCATTGGCTCGTTTTCTCCTTCACTCCTACATTTCGTTCATTCATTTCCCTCACGCACTTTCATGCACTTACTCACCCATCTATTGATCCATCCTCACCTACGTTTTGGCTGGGAAAAGGGAAAGGAAATGCTGAGAATTAGCCATGGGATAGTTGGCTATAATGGTCGCTGGTGCAATCCAGCCATGCCTTGGGGCCTGCATGTTTGAGATGCATTGGCCTGTGCCCTGTTTTTATCACAATTGCGAGTCCTGAGAGTTCCAACATTGAGATTCTGGACCAGCTGTGCTGGAGGCCCTGGAAAACAAAGAGAAGGACTACCTGAGGGACTGCATGGCAGAGAAGGGTGGAGGTCCATTCTCTTGCACGGTACAGGCTAGGTAGAAGAGAGATGGGTACTTGGATTGTTGTGGGTGCTGGGAAACCCATGACAGCTTGAGAGATAAATGGTTTGGGAACCCAAGTACACTCTGGAACCGCCCTTGTGGATTCATAGCCCTGGCTCAGGGGTGACACTGCTGTTGAGATTTGGAGCAATGGTGTCTATGGTTGGGTGGAACGTCCTTGGTCTGCAGCCAATTGGTGTCACATTTTTATAAAGATAAGTGCTCTTTGTTGTGATATTATTATCTATGTATGAATGTATTCTGTTGTGTATTTTAATTATCGTTTAACTAAATCTTAGATTATGCATGCTTGCTAGATATTGTTGTGTATGTCGCTAAATCTTGTATCTTATGTGTTCTTATTAATTAAAGAAGGTATTAGTAAGAGTATGAAGTCCAAGGGCGGACTTGAAGGTAGCGTACCCAGGCTTGTGGGTGGTTGGGTATGTTACAGACTGGGTTAGTGTAGGAGAAACAAGGGCTCTCCAATAAGGTAAAGACATGACACATGTGGAGGATCCTTCATCCAAAACTATGCGATGGATGTTTTTTCCATGAACCAAAACGTGAATTTGGAATTCTAAGTGTTGGGAGAACCTCTCCTTAAAATAATCCAGATTAAACGTAATCAGGTTCGAATCCTCGGGATCCATGGCTTCTATGGCTGACAACAGGGTTCTACATTGACTTGGACAATGCTGTAGAAATTTGAGGGTTGACATAGCACAAGGCACTTACACCAAATATTCAACAATGTTTTAGTTTTGGGCAAAGCGGGAATTAGTATTAAATGTCACTTTTCGAATTACGCTCTTTAGTGGGTGCAACGATGTGTTAGAAATCAACTTCTCAATATGAAGAGGATTGAAATATGGAGGAGTGGAACTAGAGAGCTGATCACCTGGAAGAGTGTCATAGGTATTTGATCGAGTTGTGACATTAACCATATTAAACATGTACACCTTAGAGGAGCTCGTGGAAGTATCCCCATGGTGGGAATGACTTGCGTTACCCCCTTAGGAGGGGCGAGATTTTGTGCAACCAAATTTTGTTGCTGAACCGATTGGGAGGTACCCTTTAGATATTTAGCGACAAACTCATGATGAGGGAAATATTTCATGTAGTGGTAATCCTCACAAATCATACAAGGACATTTAGGCTTCCGAGTTGGTTGAGTATCAATAGACTTGGGATTATCCTTCTCATTAGAAGGTTTCTTGGATTTACCATTGTTTTTACTATTACCTCTTGGTTTCTAAGATGAAGTGGATTGGAACACATTCACCTCAGAGGTTTGAACATGAGTGGAAGCAATGTTGTTGTTTGGAATAGAACTAGGTTCCGTAGTAGGTCTTGATGGATCGTTTGACAGACAAGGAGCGTGAGGGATCAGATCGTAAAGTGTGTCGTACTGGGACTAAACCAAGTACAAAAACTGTGCATGATTTATAGCCTACTCCTCGGTAACTACGTTTCCCATAGAAACATCGTGGGTGATGGGAGGCAAGAGTGACTTTGTAAACCAATCCACGGGGAGTTGGTCCAGAATGGGAGATTTAATCAACCATCTCCGTCGTCTCCACTCATGAATATGATCGGATATGTGGGTGGAAGAGGATTTCTGGAGTGAGGTCAAAATATCTGTACTTTTCTCGTGCCGTATAGGCAATTGAAAATGTGTTAGGAAATCCATGGAAAGAGAATTAAAGATGACAAAGGAGTTACACGAGAGTTCAATGTACCATTTCGCTGCTGCACCTGTAAGTGTTCTATGAAAAGTCTAAGATGGATGAAATCGTCCATCAAAGAGTTGGAAGAACACCATAAATCTAAAGTCATAACATGGTTGTTAGGATCTTCCCCAGGTTTTCCATCGAATTTAGGAATGTCGGATGGTAATTTGGCAGGGATGGTGGGCCAAAACTGGACATGCAGGATGGGATCGTTTGTTAAATGTGACAGATCTGGAAGATCTAACGTAGCCAAGAATGATAGATATCAGTTGGTTTTTTTATATTGGTGATAACCATATGGCGTGGGAACATAGTAGGACCATATCCAAGTTGTGGCAAGATGACAAAACTAGATGGTCCTCCCATATAAGGTGGATTCCCAGATTGTCCACCCATGTAAAGTGGTTGTCCTGTTTGTCGACCCATGTACTTTGATGGAGTAGATGAACCTCCTACATACTGAAATTGACATGATGGTCCCTCAATGTATGGCATTGGAAGGGACTGTTGCATTTGAATCGTGGGGTTTATGGATTGATAGGGCATAGTTCCTTGCAGAGGAATGCCCACCAGATTGGGTTGAGATCACAAAGGATTCACAAATCCTGGATATGAATGTACATGATATAGGCCAATGTAGTAGAGATAGAAGGACTTGTAGGAGAAACTTTCCCCTAGGCTTGTTGATGTTGCAACCATGTAGGTTTTTCCTCAGTAAAATGTTTCCTTGCAATCGAAGGTTTCCCTGCAACTAAAGGTTGGCTTCCCATTGAAGATTTACCTCCAACATAGGGTGTACTAATACACAATGTATGAGATGGAGGTAGAGTATATTGTGCAACCTTGGTTGTGTGAATAACTTGATTGTCGACCATTTGACCGATGGAACGACCAAGTAAGGCACTTGGTGTGTGTATGTGTGGAAACAATGAAGTAAGAATATTACCTGACTCATGTGCGAAAGGATATGAATTTGCAAGTGGTTGAGTCGGGGTTACCTGGTTCAATGATATTTCCAGTAAGGATGAATCATCGGTAGTATCAACTACATGAGTTTTGGAAAAAGATGAATTCCCAAGTCCTTCAGGAAAACCAAAAGATCATGGGTTTGCACTAAAATATGGTGTAGTGGTGGAACTGGGCGATAATCGATAAGAAGAATAAGAATCAACATATCTTGTAGATGGTGGATCAATGAGTGGTTGGCCAAGTGGATCAATAAACGAAGGATTCATGAAATATGAAAATCTTTCTACGAATCTTTTTGACTGGTTCTTCAATGTGATGACCACTCCCAAGAGCGATGCTCCTGGTTTTAGAAGTGTGATCTGCAATCACTGCTTGGTAAGAAATATTATGTTGAGGTTCTTGAGTGTCAGGCTCCATACTGTGAAATATTCAATCCAAAAGCCGACTACGAAAGTCAAAGAAACACACTCCTATGAAAACTAAAAGGAATCAACCAAGCAACATTTGGCTCAAGGATCTTCTGAAGATGGGATATCAAGCCACCAACGAAGAAGTGAGAAGCAATTACCTCGACCTCCATGTAACAGCCCTTCTCGGTGCAATAAACCCTCGATTTCACGGGATCACTCTCCAAGGGTACTGAGAGTGTGATACGACGTCTGCCCCATTGCTATGGGGAACCCCCCCCTAATCCGGGTCTAGTGAATAGGCAGAGCCTTGACACGTTAAAATATAGAAATGATTCTATTTTACCCAAATCCAGCAAGACCTAATGATAATTAAGAGAAGGGAGAGAAGATAAAGATGTGTACCTTAATTCCTTTTGTCAATCTTAGACCCCTTCTTGTTGCTGTCTGTTCCAAAATTACAGGTCTCCTCTCAAAGTTGGCCTGAAAAAACTTCACAGACCAAACTATAACAACATATACATAACTACCAATATCATCTAAAAAGTTAGATGTTTAGGTAAACAAGATATAAATATAAGCATAAAGACAGAAAGATATTGGACAATAAGTTTCTCTTTTATTGATAAGAATATTGGAAGTTACAAACTGAATCTTGCCGAATCTGATCCACGAACCTCGCCCGGGTTCCTCTACTTTGACTCCAAGTGCACTATTTCCAATATGCTATCCTCACAACCAACATGAAAATATAGGGTAAAAGGATAGATTGTATAAGGAGGATGACTGGAAGGGAATGTTGAGGATGAAACTCATAACAGGATGCAAAAGGCTTGGAATGCAAGGGAGAAAATTTGGCAGAGTTCACTTGCCTCTTCTTTCATATCTCCAAATGACCCCCCTAGGGCCCCTTTTGTATGGAGAAAAGATGGTTAATTGGTTTTTAGAAGGAATACGAGAGATAAGATGGTTGTGCAACCTGACATAGCCCGTAAAATCCGCTTGAAAGAGCATAAATTTTTAATTTTTTCAACTTTTTAGAGTATACACGGGTTGTCAGGCATGCAACTAGCATATGTATGCATGCTGCATATGTAGCAGGGAACGTACACCATGAAAAATTAGTTTTTTTAGAGGAATATCAACAAAAGTGGTTGGTGGATGTGTAAGTGAGAAAGCCAAAGTAAAAAATGCATGATAGTGGCATTTTGAGCTATAACAAATGCCCCCTAATGTGTGAGGTCATAAGACCAACTGATGGACGAAACAGATTACAACATATTTAATAAAATGGGAAGTCACCGAGTTGAGTGAGTCCAGATGAGTATCCACGTGTGTGTCATCTACAAAAGAATAATAATAATCACTAAGGAGGGCATACCCTTGCTCAGGACAAACTAAGCATGGATGTCAATCAAGTACATTGCATATCCATGTCATATATAGTAATCATGGCCACATGACTAATGTGTATGCCAATATAGATTGTAGCCACTAATAATACACAACATATCTACATCTCCAAATCATCAGAAGATATACAAATATAATGTAATATGAATATTTAGGAGGCATCAATGCATGTAGCTGGAGATGATAGCTTCAGTAAATTGAGTAATATATTCAAGATATTCTTAACTTAGGTAGGAGTATAATAGGAGTGTAAAACTCACTATCCTGAGGTCTTCGGTGAGCCATTGTGGAAATACTATAGGATATCAATTATTAGGCACATAACTTCATTAATTTTGAATGTATACTTGACAAGACTCTCTGAATGACTGACTTATGAAGGTCAAGAGACTTATTGCAGAATGGCCGACTTAGGTTGTAGGAATTTCCCTTGGAAAAGAGAACGACATATGAAAAGACTCAGGCAGCGTGTTATTGACATAATCTTGTGGCACAAGAGGCACCATAAAATCTCCATTTGTTTGGAAGAGTAACCATATGGAGGAAGACACAACTCTATGTTACGAGAACAACTTCCTAAGGCCATACTAAATCCCATTTCTTTACAGAATAGATTGAAGGATGTGCTCTATCTAAGGCGATTAGATTGCTTCCAGTAAAAGAGAATGTTTGCCCGTCCCATCTTTTTGGAATATTTGATTTTTTGTGTTTTTCATATTTTTAACGAGCTTGAAAAAGAATAAAAGGATGCCACATTAAAAACGAGGAACGAGTGTCGCGGGCAAGAAAACTAGTTCCAAGTGCATGTAACATACTAATGCTCACTACAAGGAGACATGTGCACGATATTGACACTTAGGAAAATTCCTCCATGGGTCAGGGTGTCAGAACGCAAAGGAAAAAATGATGTAACAACAAAATGGAGCCGACATTAGACCAAATATGTAAGAGCGAGACATGCGATGTGATTTACAGATTGACACAATGAGCCTCCTTCAATGCAAATTTTTATGATCCCAGAGAAGGTAAGCTTGACGTTTTTTCACTTTTAGAGAGTCTAAAAAACCAGTAAAAAAAAGAAGACTCCAGTGATATTTTTCGTAAGTTTAGTCTCCAGGGACCGAAAAAGAATAAAATCATATCAAGGAGAACTCTTCTGGTCATTGGGCCCAGAGTATTCCTTTTTCGTACATAGTCCAGTCGGTCTAAAAAAGTGTTAAACTTATACCAAAAGGCTGTCTCTTTAAAACCATTTTAATGAGTGTAACAAAGACAAGTTCACTCGGCTATCTTTTCAATTTTAAAGAGTCTGAAAAGAGATTAATTATGGACTCCCTTGTCCTTTTTCGTAAATTTAGTCCCCTGAGCCCGAAAAAGTATAAAACATAACTTAGGAGAACTCTCCTGGTGATGCATGTCTCCTGAGGCGTACCTTTTTCCTAGGTAATCTATTGGATAGAAAAAGGGTTAAACTTATGCCAAATAGATGTTCCTTCTGGACTGTTTAACGAGTGTGAAAGAAACAAGGTCACTCGACGATCTTTTCTTGTTAAGGGAGTCTGAAAAGAGCTTAAAGAAGACTCCAAGGGGTTTCCTTTTTCTTAAGTAACCTCCAAAGCCCAAAAAAATGATAAACCAAAACTAGGGAGAATGGCCCTTTTTCACAAATTTAGTCCCTCAGGCTCGAAAAAGGGTTAAACTTACACATGAGAATAATATCCTAGCGAGTTGTAGCTCCTAGGGTGTACCATTTTCGTAAAAATAGCCATTTCGACTGAAAAAGGGTAAACTATCACCGGAAAAATGTGCCTTCGAATTTTACTTTGACGAGCGTGAAGGGAAACAATATCGCTCGACAATATTTTCAATTTTAGAGAGTCTGAAAAGATCTTAAAGAAGACTCCAGGGGGGCTCCTTTTATTATGTAATCTAAACGAGGATGAAAAGGATAAATAATTTCTCGTTAGATGTCGCTTTCACAGTTTAAGTGAGCTTGAAAGACAACAAACCATGCTATTGGGGAGTCCCTTGGGTATGCCAGAAAAAGATTAAGAAGAAGGATGCGACATCAACACAAAGCCATGGTGGGACTAAAAGGACTCCCAAGCCTACAAAATACTCACAACATGGATTCCATAATGCAAGACAAGGATCTATCTAGGGCATCCATGGAAAGGAACGCTCTACCACCTAATTACGACACTTCTAAAGCAACATAGAAGGTTCCATGTCACACTTCGGTGGGATCGACCCTATGGCAAAGTGGAAATTGTCAATAAATGCAAGACGTAAGGCGGTAAAGGCCTACCCTATAAGCAAATGTTGAAAACATAACTTTGTCATAGGATAATATAAGTAGTACCCATGCATTAAAAATACCAAATCTGAAGCACACATGACTTGTAGATGACAAAAAAATTCCAAAAAGAATCCAAACATCCATTGAACAAACCATAGGGAAGAAAAATGGTCAAAACTAGGTTACCATAGGGTCAAAAAATCTATAAATAGAGATGAAAGGGGTCATTTTCACCATTGCTTTTTGACAAAACCCCAAAAAAGAAAAACCCCTCTTCCTCCAATTGCACAGTCAGAGAGCCACCTTGGATGGAATCAACTCGTTCTTGAATCAAGTAAGTATCCATCTCTTTTTCTTGCAAATTCATTCATTTTTCATGGGTTTTAGAGAAAATTGGGGGCCACGCGCCCAAAAATTTGACATGACTATGCATGTACATGCACTATTCATGCTCAGCATGCAGATGTACGTAGGCTAAGATAAACTCAACACGCATACATCCACAACTGTCTTCAAAACAATGCATGTACATGCTCTTCAAAATAAAAAAAACAAAGGAACCAACTCCCAAAAATTTGCATGATTTAGGATGTACGTGCGTTGGAGGGAGAGAGAGCATGAGGAAGTGGACCAAATGGTTGAAGAGGACCCTATAGCTGTGGCTATATTAAAACAATGTGGGATGTGGAAATTTTTTCATTCTCCATTCATGAGTGCCCAATCGAGACTATTGAATCACTTTGTTGAGTATTGGGACGCTGACACAGAGGCCTTTATGCTAGAAGGCCAATCCTTGACAGTCACCACCAAAGATGTTTATTTATTAACCAGTATCTCTAAGAGGGGTGAGCTAGTAAACTTGACAACCTTCCCTCCAGGTCCATATCACATAGCCCATTACATCGATATGTATTGTGAGGGCGACATGGAAAAAATGGGATCTCAAGTCCCCATTCAAAATATTGAGAATTTTGGCTTGAGAGCGATGCTTTATTTGATTGGGAGGATTACTGGATCCACTTATCTACATCAGGATTCTTGTGCTCATATTCATTGTGCAGTGTAGTGTCTGCAGCACATGATATTCGATTGGAGCATGATGATGCTCAACTATATGAAAATTTAGCTGACAGAGTGTAAACCGAGAAAGAAGAAGAACTTTGGATTTGGGACAGTGCTTTATGTATTATTATTTGAAAGAGTGTCGAGAATAAGCCTAAAGGAGAGTGTACGAGGGCATGTACCCACCTATCCAACACTGTGTAGATGGGCTTCTTTGATTCCCCTCTAGGTAGCAGGGGGAGTACGAGAGTCATATGATGATGAGTTGTTAGATTGGTGGATATGACAGATCCCAACCATCAAGGATTATCCCTACACAGGGACTAATTTCCTAAGAGATCCTGATATGGCTATTCCCCCTCTCACAACGCGTGATGAGATAGGTACGTACTCACATACATATTTTTTAATTTTTAATTTTATTTATGAGAAATAAAACATATTTTTGTTAATGTCACGGTACTAACTCAAAAAGTCCATTATGTATAGATGTTGGACCAGTGCGACCAACAAACCTCCCCTGTACTAGGCATCATCCGTGGGAGTAGGCCCAACCAGGAGGAGCTGCAGTAGTAGTAGGGCCATCTTCGATACAGGTTGAGAGAGTACTAATTCAGATACAGAGGATCTTGACGTCCCTCACCCGAAGGATGCTGATGGACGAGATCGAGGATATGCCACCATATATGCAACCTCACATCATAGGAGTACCCAGAGCATCGGTCCAGTTATTTTGACATCTGGCCAATGCCATAGTACATAATATAAAGGCCAATAGGCCTATATCTTAGACTAGTACTGGACGTCATGCATGCTAGAGAACCCATTTTTGTATTTCTCTATGTATTGAGGGCTTAAGCCCGATGATGTATTATTGACACTTTTGAGGCCCATGTCCCACATTTTGTACTGTGACATCAATTTTTGGACACGTTATATATACATATCTTTTTTCCTTATGGAGTAAATATATTTTGTACAAATATATTTACATGTGTGTGCTTTTATATTTATGTGTGTGAAATATGCCAATCTAAAGCATGATTTGCCAATGTATCAGTTAATTGATTAGATCTCATAGGAACATGAATATATGTGATATAATCAAAATAACATTCCAAAAGATGTACCATAAGGAACCGTTAGTGAAGGGTGGGATTGTGGATGTGGTACACTCCATTTAACTGTGACACTACCGGTTGAGCATCTAGATGAACCCAGAGGTGAGAAATACCATGTGACAATGCATCATGTAGTAATTCTATTACAACACTCTACTCGACAACATTATTGGTTGCCTCTCCTAGAAAAACACATCCAGAAGATATCAACTGACCAACGGGTGTGAAAATCACCCAAGCTACGGAAGAAATCCTCTGAGTGTGTCGGCTAGCACCATCCACAAACCCAACATAAACCTTAGACTCACTTGACATTTGCTACAATGTAGAAACATAATAAACTACATGTCCATAAAACAAAAAGATTCTAAAATGTATAGATAAAAATATACACTATTTATAAGAAGTCACACTTAGGTGACCAACCTAAGCATAATACTTCTTAATATAAATCCCATTTCTGGGCTCAGGCAAGGTATTACCTTCAAATTCAACCAATTCATAAGCACCTTTTTCCAAAACTTTCTTAATAATAAACGGTCTGAACCCCATGGGTTTAAATTTTCCTTCCCCCAAGGGATCTTTATCTTGATCAAAGAAAAAGAAAAAATCATCTTTGGAGAAAACTCTAGGGTGGACCGACTGATCATATTGACACTTGACACAATGTTTATGAGCCTCGTTATCCAAGGCTGCATTTGGACGTTGTTCATTGAGCTGCTCGAGATAGATAAGACACTCTTCAAGCGTAGTTGTGTTGGGTATTAGTTCCACTGCCAACTTGAGAGAAGGAATCTGACACTCTATAGGCAAGAATGCCTCCAACCCATAAACAATTTGGAAAGGAGAGAAACCTTATCATTCTTGATGGAAGTTTGATATGCCCAAAGTGATGAATATAACATCAAATGCCAATTCGACTTGGCCAAATTGATTGTCCGTTGGAGAATAGTTTTAAGAGACTTATTAACAGGCTCCACTTGATCGTTCACTTGTGGATAATAGGGTGATGAATGCTATTGATTAAACCTTAGATTTGATGTTAACTCAGTGATCATATTATTTTGAAAGTGTCTGCCATGGTCCATGACAATCTCTTTCGGTATACCGAACCTAGCGACAATTTGGTTGAAAGTGAAAAGTGTTGTCATTTCCCCGTCATTACTAAATGTTGGCATGGCTTCAACCTTATTGGTGAAGTAGTCTACTACCACAATGATATAACAATTCCCCCTAGAAGAAGTTGGGTGGCATGTAGTGAAACAAATTCCCCACTTAGTGAAGGGACCAACAACAATAACATGAAACATAGGAGCAGGGTGTGGTCACATCTTCCAAGAGAAGACCTGACATGGATGACTCTTCTTAACCGCCTCTATACAATCTTTGATTAACAAGGGCCAAAAGTATCCAATGCAAAGGATTTTCTAGGTTGTTTCCAACCCTGACAAGTGAGCGCCACATGATCCAGTGTGGAAGTCATTTAACACAAGCTATGCCTCCTCATGAGTCAGGCAACGATGAAGAATGCAATCAAATCCTCGATGATAAGATAATTTCGTGTTGTAATAAGGAGCATAGGAAGGACACTTCAGAGTCTGAAGATACACAATTATATCTCCATACCAAGGGTCAGAAGATGCAATAAGGAAGAGATCCTCAATGATCAACTACTCTTCGATAAAATCATTGCCACTCTCAATCGAAAGTCTTGAAATTAACTTTCCAATTACCAAACACTTCTTAGACTTAAGTCCAAATCAAATTTCTGAAGAATTACTATCCATCGACTAATCTTCCCGCCGATGACTTGTCCTATAAACACATATTGAAAAGGATTAACGACGGCTACAATGATGGTCTTATGAAGTAGAATATAATGACCAAACCTTTGGACAACATGGATAGCTGCCAAAGCTAGTTTCTCAGTGTGAGATAGTTGAGTTCTGGTCCGACTAAACCTTGGTTGAGGTAGTATATAACTTGTTCTTGGATCGCGTCATCCTCCTGAACCAAGACCATACTGATGGTAGACTATGCTGCATCCAAGTATAACAAGAAATCCTTGCCATAATCATGAGGGATGAGCTGAGGGGCGAACATCAGGGCACTTTTAAATGCTTCAAAAGAGCGTTGAGATGCTTCATCCTAGAAGAATGGGACCCCTTTTTTAAAAATATGCATAAACCCTTTAGTTGTTTTAGCATAGTTAGCAATAAATCGCCGTAGGAAGTTAACTTTCCTCTGAAGACTTTGATGTTGGGAATTGTGCGTGGGGGGGGGATTGAAATATTTCTTCAACCTTAAGAGGATCAACCATGATCCCTTTGTTGGACACGATAAAACCTAACAAACATCCTGAAGTAACACAAAAACTACACTTGTTTGGATTTAGGCGAATCTGGTAGTAACGACACCTCTAAAAAATAAGTCAAAGGTGAGCGGTATGATCCGATCTCTTATGAGGATGTGACGCAAGATCATCAAGATATGCCTCATCTATATGTTTGAGGTCATGGAAGTTGAATGATATGGCCTACTAGAAAGTAGCTCCAACATTTTTGATACCAAAAGGCATTTTCTTAAATGCAAATGTACCCCAAGGACAAATGAAAGCAGTCTTATATTGATCCTTGAGCTTGATCTGAATCAGATTGTACCCTAAGAAACCCTCCATTAAAGAAAAAAATTCACATCCCACACATTCAGCAATAAAATGATCAATGGATTGGGTAGGAAAGTTATCTTTCAGGCATTTCTTGTTCAGATCGTGAAAATCCATGCACACACGAATTGTACCTTGTTTTTTATTGACAGGGCAAGGTTTGACACCCCTTACGTCAATTGAACTAGGTTAGATGGAACCAACCTTAATGAATTTCTCTACCTCACCTTTGATATTCGTTTCCTTGTAAGGGTTGATCGGGTGAAGCTTCTGTAGAACAAGCTTAGCATCGGGATAAGTAATAATATCGTGTTTGACTATACGAGGGTCAATGCTTGTAATTTCCTCATAAGACCAGGAAAAAACGTTGCAAAATTATTTAATAACTCAATGTACACCTAAATCACCTTGGGGGAACAATCTTCTCCAATGAATATGTTTTCAATGATGTTGGGGGTTTTGGAGATATGAATTGGAATCGTCTCAACTATACTCGCCATGTTTCCCTTAACATATACTCCATGCATTGCTAAAGGGTTAACATGACAAGTGACATCTCCATTCATGGTCGTGGTAATTTCTCCTGCTTCCACTCTCCTAATATCGGGTAAAAAGTATGATCAATGATGAATATCATCCCAAGTTCTATCCGGACCTGTCATTGCCTCTAAAATCACCTCGTCGGAGGGAAAGAATAAGTCCAAAGGATCTTGAGAAGTAAGAGACTCTTGAGCCCAAATAGGCTCTAGAACACGATATATCTCTTGAGGGGGAGATGGATCAAAGTTGGCCAAGGTTTGCTAAACAATACTATGTGTGATCTCAACTACAGATAGGGGCATAGCCATGCCATAATTCCCTACCCCTTCCATCGAAGCCGATGGGGAAGGTAAAGTCCACAGATCATCAAACTAAGTCGTTCGAAACAAAAATACTTGGAAGATCCCAGCCTTAGGCTGATCAGGGACAATTGAAATAAACTTGACATCATTCGAAGGTGGTGGAAAATCAAAAGTACACATAAAATATGGAAGCAATTCAACACCTCAGTTAACAGTACCTTGCTACGGGTTATCAATCATAGGGACCGTGGTTGCCCCTGATGAAGGGTCAAGATGAGAGAAGGATAACTGATCAATGGTTACTATCCTGCCTTTATGAGGAAAACACGGTATACAAAAAATAGAGGATACAAATGATGTCATTGCATAAGTCAAAAATTTTCCCAGCAAAAGGTGTTAGTCGAGAGGCGAGTCGACCACTTCGACCTCAACACACAAATTTTTTCCCTCCAACTACACGGGGAAGGAGGGGATTATTCCATGTGGTAAAAAAGAACGACCTTCAACACAATTAACAACGTATGAGAAAGAGACAACTCAGGTTGACCAATAGCCTTCCAACATGCCAACGACATAATGCAAGTTGACACACCCTCATCTACCATCGTGAGAAAATATTCAGTGTCAGCGATTTGGTGTAAACCACTACTATTTGGAAGGTGACGTGGTAAGGAAAACAAATTTTGTGACCGAAAGGGTAAAAAATGATAGGTCCCGAGTTAGCTGGCTCAACAACACCCAAAGAAGTCTATAATGCTTTTCTCTGTGAGGGGAAACTCTAGAGAACTTCCAGAGCAGACATCACACAAGGGGTTTGCGTAAGATCTTCAACTACAAAATAATTCTGGCCAACCCTTGCATTTGGATTATGAGAATATTTCTTAAAAACACCTTTAGGGATGCGAGTCCTTGTTTCTCCCATGGTCTTCTCAATATGAAGAGGAGGTGATGGGTTGGAAGATTATTTTCTTTTATCAATAGATTTAGGCATTTCGTAATCATGAACCCTAGTATGAATATGAGCATATGATCTCATCATGTATACATTTGTGGCTCCGATATTAGCATTAAGTGTGGGGGCACCCTGATTTCCCCAGTCATAGTTGTGGATGAGGAAGCTTGTGCCATATTCTTCCCTTGAGGGAAAGGGTTAGTTAACACAAGAGGTTGTTGTTGTGCCAAAATATTCTAGGCTTCCTTAAGCCAAGGGCATTGATGATTCAAGTGGTCGTCCATGAAAATCTTACACGAAAACTTAACCTTTTTCTTCTCATTTTTTCCCTCACCAACATTGTTAGCATCCTTTTTATCATTACCCCCCTTACCCTTCTTGCATTTACCCTTTCTTTTCCCCTCGGACTGATGGTTCTCCTTGGGGTTCATCGTCTGCACATTGTGTACTTCTGATGTGTGGGTGGTGGGGGAACCCATACTATAAGTTTGGTTGGCCATAGTCTGCTGTAGCGAAAATTGTTGCATTTGGTTGGACACCTGATCTATGGGATTGGTTTTGTGCTAAGCCTACTATACCATTGGCATGGGGCCCAAAATTTGGTTTGGTCAAGTCAAAGGTTGACCATGGTGCATAAGGAATAATCTCGTACAACATGCCGTATTGCGAATAAATCGATTCCAGTTGCTGAGCCCTCATTATAGCCTCTTCCTCAGAAAACACTCTGGAAGTTGTGATGTCTTTGGAAACACAAGGCACCAAAGACTTAAGGAACCACTCGAGAAAAAATGTAAGAGGGGATTTTACTTTTATCAATCTCCTCAGACGACGCCATTCTCAGATATGATCGAATATATGGATGGCCTTAGTCTACTTGATATTGTCCAACAACTCCGTTTTGGCATCGTATCTCACCGGTAGCTAAAAATGGTTTGAGAAAACCATTTCCATATCGTTAAAGTAAGCATACTTCAAGCCATCAAGCTCAATATACCACTTCACAACACCCCTATGAGAGTGCATTGAAACAATCACAAATTGAAAGAGTCATCATTCAACGAGTTGGAGGAGAACCAAAAGTGAAAATTTGTAACATGATTGCCCGGATTTTAGCTAGGCTTGCCTTCAAATTTTGGTATGTCTGAGGGAAACTTAGTTGGCATAGGAGGCCAACATGGATCATGAAAAATAGGATCATTTAACAACCTTGAAAAGTATGGAAGATGAATTTTTTCTAGAAAGGGTAACCTGGGTTGTGGCGGATTTAAAGGAAAAGATAAACCTAGGTTATGGTGGATTTAAAGGAAAAGATGAACCTGGATTTTGGCTGACACTAGGTTGCCAGGAAAATCTCGTGTGTTGACTAGGGTTTTGGTAAAAACCAGGGTTTCCTTGGCCAATATAAAGGGCTTGTGTGCTAGTCTACATTGTCGACGAATTCAAATAATTTGATGACATACCTTGGGTAGGGATTGATCTCTGCATGGTATTACAAAAACCTTGGTTGGTGTTGCCCCCAACCGATCCTCTTGGAATAGGAACTGAACCTTTCCTGGGGTTCCACTAAATGTGGGAGGGGTTTCCCATGATAGACATCCCTTGTAGAGGTATAGAACACTGCCAGGGATTTCCAAGACTTTGAGAGGAGAAGGCTCTTGTCATCACTCCGTATGAAGGAACAAAGCCTTGCATGGGGTTAAGTTGATTGAGAAAGGGGTTGCCCCTGATGAAAACATAGATGATGAGAAAGCATTATTGCCAAAATCACCAAATAAAGAGAAAGTCATAGACCCAATTAGAGTCATAAAGGACTGAGGCCCTTGAATCCCTCCACTGAACAAAATGGAACTGGAACTAGGACCAAATGTTTGTTGAAAAGTGCCTTCAAGCGAAGGGGATGGAAGAGGGATATGAAGCCCACCGTAATGGATTGCATTTTATGGAGCAAAAGTTCCCCTAAGGGATCCTTGCAAGGGAGTAGTAGAAATCCCCGACGCTAGACCAATGGTTTGTAAAGTAGAGTAGGTTAAAGTCAAGCTTGTGTCAAAACCCAACATCCCAAATGTGAAAGGAGCGCCAGATGTATTCTGTACTGTAGAAGTATGAATAGTGGTCAAAGTCATGGAAGAGACTGTGCCACTTCCAAAAGTGGTAGGTGTTTGACTAGAGGTATTCCTTGTAGGTGAAGGTGGGGGAGGGGGAACACCACCCTCTCCACCTGTGGTCGCGATGGGAGTATGAGGAATCCCAGTAGAATTAGCATTACTCGCTTTAGTGATCAGAGGGTTTGCAAGCCTCAAGCCTTCAACTTGAAGTTAGAAATGCTAGTATCCTCTGGTACAAGAATGTCTTCTCTAGGAACAATATCAGGAACAATTTTTTGTGTCCAAGTAGCTTCAAAAGAACCCTCTTGATCTAACCTTCGCCTCAGCGGTGGTGGCTCCAAAGTTAATGGTGGAAGGCCCTGGAGCCTACATGAACAATGAAGTTGTTGATCTTCCACTCTATGAAATGATCAATCAAAACTCTAAGGTAAATCTAGGGAGAAGCAAAGAGCACACACTACAAAGTACCTAAAGATAAATCAAGCAATCAATAGAATGGTAGGAACAACAATTATACCAATCAAAACTAGAAAAACTTACCGGTGCAAGTGTAACTCGAACATGGAAACACCCTCCAGGTATACTCTGCAAAGTTTTATCTAACATATGTCCTAGGTACCATGACATACCCCTTCAATCACCTATGTGAATCCCTAAAAAAGGCAACTAGGTTTCCATCTTGTAGTCAATCACCAGGAGGGTACAATCGAGAGTCAAACTGATCGTATGAACATGATAGCTATGTCCGAAGCCTTTCAAGGGTACTAAAGGAAAATGGTATGGAATACAACTGAGGATCCTGAATGGATTCGATATCCACGAAGATCCGTAGTCAAATGCGGTCAGCAAAATCCCAAGAATGACCCTCAAATACGATCCCCACTATGCTTGGTTTGGTTTTGGAGGGGTTATCTCCTCTACCTTTCTTCGCGTGACCTTGTGTTTAGCCCATGTGTTAGAGGGGGGCCCCAACTAACTTTTATGACATTGGAATTTAACACTCCCTATCTCAGAATCTTTAGTTTATTTAAGTGGCCTTGAATATTTTCCTCCCCACACCTAGTCCAAGGCCCTAAATCCTAGTCTAATTGGTGTACCCTATAAATGAAAAAGTCTAATTGATTTTAACATTAAGCGTTAATTTTAGTGGCTTGATTAATCGAGGGTATGATAGTGAAACTCATGGTGTTCTTTGAGAGATGAAAGAGAAGAGTTAAATGATCTTTTAGAACATTTCTCTTTAAAAGTAAATGAAAGAAAACTATGTCCTACAAGTGAATATTTGGCTCTTTTCACTTTCAAGGTGCAAACTTTTCAAAATGAAAACCAAGATCCTAATACTCAATTTATCCTAGAATGATTTTTCGTTCCAAATGCAATGCAACTTCTTAAACTTTCAAGAAAGAAGATAAGAAGGATCTTTGGGATGGGAACTCTTTTCTTTTATAAAAACAACCTAAGCTACTACTACCAAACAAACATGCAAAGTAACATGCAAATGCAGTTAAGAAACTACAATTTTTTTTAAAAACTTTTTGTATGCTTATGAAATGAAAACAACAAACAACTATATTTTTTCTTTTCAAAGCATAACAAGAGAGAATGATGATAAACCAGAGACTGTGATGCAGGAGCATCCCTCACGACAAGCAAAACCGACGTGGAAGCAGAAAACAGCTGGAAGACGTCCAACGCAAGTTTTGAATTTTTAAATTTTCCCCTTGAAGTTGATGCGCTAAACGTAAATGAGATCATTTAATTTAGGCGCCTTGGTAAAAATGTACTCAGACCTCGAGCCATACGCTCTCGTCTGAGATAGAAAGAGGCATTTATAGTAGTAGTTGTAGGTAGATAGAATTGAATTCTTAGATTAGACAGTTTTAGAGCGCAGGAGGGAAACCGTATATAGACACCCTCATTTGTATCATTGTAAGATAGTTCAGGGAGAGTTAGAAGACTCTAGAGCATAGGAGAGAAACATAGAACTATCGAAGAACACCCATGTACAGATCTTGAATTAATAGAAGAAGTGATTCAAATTCATGGTTGTTGTGTTATTCTCTGTGTATGTGTGTTGAATGCTCTGCTTATGAATATTACTTCCTGTTATGCATTTGTTATTATGCTGTGTGTATGATTTCATGTGTTAAGATTGAAATATGAGAAGAAGTGGAATGAGTTTCAATTGTTTCTCTACTTGAGCAAGAATTCCTGCAAGGAGTGCAGTTGAAGTCGTCCGCAAGGAGTGCGTTGACAGAAGGCTCAGAGAGTTAACTCTTGTTCTCATACAACCAGGAGTGATATTGGGTTATACAAGCCATGCAAGGAGTGCGCAGGCTAAGGGAGAAAGCCTCAGTCGTGAAACTGAGTAGAATTATTGAAGGACTGCTGCTATGGGCATACGCAGAGTCAAAAGGAAGCTCGAACAGTTGAAGTGTTCGTAGATTTTGCCGCAAGGAGTGCGTGCAAAGAACCTCGTTGAGGTTGAAGTAATTTAACAAAGCTCAGGAAGGGTAGGCCTCTGAGTCGCTGAAGATCAGCGTAGATAAGTGTGACTTGAAGTCAAGAAGAAACGTCGCAGGTTGGCGAAAAGGTGAAGGAATCTCGTGGAGAGACACTCTTTTCATTTCGTGGATTATACAGGGGAGAACGGACGGTCGAAATTCTCTGAGGAGATTTCGCGAAGTTCCGAGGATCATTAGATCTTGCAGAGGTGCAAGGAGGTTACAGAGAGAAGGTCCGAAGAGTTTGAAGCTCAGGAGGGGCAGGGCCGTCGATTTTGAGTCACAGGAGCCGTAGGATCTACACGTGGTATTGTGTATCGGGGACTCGTGAGTTGAAGCCCCAAAAGTTGTGCAACAAGAACAGCGATATCGCAAGGTGCGATATCCCTACAAGATCAGAGCCGTTCGTTGTGGAGGACACATGTAAGGAGATTCTCTCATCTCAGAGACTTGGACATTGGAGGACCAAAAGGGAAGTCCTTTAACTTTGCGAGCAGTGAAGTAGCGAGAGATCTGTAGCCGTCCATCTGAGGAGGACAGGTGGCAGAGATCGAGAGATCTCGCGAACTCGGGAGTTTGCAGAGTGAAAGCCCAAGTATTGGGTATTCAAAGTCGTGAGGTGCGAGGACGCGAAGCGATGAAGTAGCGAGAGATTTGTAGCCTTCCATCTAAGGAGGACAGGTGGTGAGAGATCGAGAGATCTCATGAACTCGGGAGTTCGCAGGGTGAGAGCCCAAACATTGGGTACTCCAATTCGTGAGGTCGCGAGGGGCGAGAAGGAGGATAACCGTTGGATCCAGATCGTAGGAGGACCGTTGGATCTGCACGTGGGATCGTGTATCAAGACCTCGTGAGAAAATACTCAAGGATTTGGACGCGGGGATCGCGAGATTGTGAGAAAGCGATATCCCGACAGCTGGAGGATAGTGTGGCCATAGCGAAGTTAGTGAGTGGAGTACAGGTGGCACAAAATCATCGGGATCTCACCGCGAGAAGTCCTGAAGTATTATCATTAGGATTCGCGAGTCGCGAAGTGCCGAGGAGCCGAGGTTCATGTGGACGCATGGCAGAGAATAAGGTGGGACTGCGTGGTCGACGAGTGGACACGTGCTGCCTGGAGATAGGAGTCAACACTCCGTTGAATTCTCGCATCTCGGGGATTCGCGGAATAGGAGGGTGAGAACTCGACGGTTCAACCAACGAGGTTGCGAGGTTGCGAGAGGCGCTAGCATTTAAGCCTAGCCCACAGTTGCATGTGGTGAGGGCACTAATAAAGGAAGGAGCTATACCCGTATCACCAGGTCGGGTATCGCAAGAAAAGAAAGGAAGGGTTGGAGGCTTTGAGTCACGAACTCGCGAGACCGCGAGATTCAGCTAATTCCCCGGTGGAAAAGGGGAGACCTCAGGGAGAGATTGCTGTGGGTGCAGATTTCCCGATAGGGAAATAGAAGGCCGAGAAGAAGAAGATCCTGTGAGAGAGGACGTGCCTGGGTGGCGCGCCCCTACGTCAAGTGGTATCAGAGCTTAGAAAAAGCTTCTTTGCTTTCTGTAGCAGAGGACAAGGAGAATTCACCATGCTGCCAAGGAGAAGGGGTAGAAAATCACCCGATCCAGAGGAGGAAAGGGAAATGTCCAGAGAAAAAGGTAGGCACGTGCAGAATCCAGACATGGAGAGAGAAGTGCGTAATCTTCGTGCCAGAATGGAGGACATGGAGATAAAACAAAGGCGCAAAGCTAATGTAGGAGATATCAGTGAATCTGAAGATGAAGAGGATACTGGACACGGAGGAGAAGAAATCCCAGCGGAAGATGTAGCGAGTGAACGTTTACTTAAAGATGTTGTAAGAATGAGTACAAAGGTAAAAATGGACATTCCAGTTTATGAGGGAAATCTGGATGCGGAAGAGCTGCTAGATTGGATTAGAGCTCTAGACACTTACTTCGATTATGAATATATCTAAGAGGATAAGAAGGTCAGACATGCCGTCACAAGATTAAAAGGACATGCAGCCTTGTGGTGGGATGAACTGCAAGCTGACAGGCGTTTCCAAGGCAAGCAGAAAATTAAGAGCTGGGACAAGATGATTGCAAAGATGAAGGAAAAATTCATTCCCAGGGATTATCAAATTTCTCTGTTTAGTAGGATGCAGAACCTGAGACAGAAGCTGATGACAGTGAAGGAGTATACTGAGGAGTTTTACAGGTTGAATATCAGGGCAGGTCATCGCGAAAGCAATGACGAAAAGGTGGCTAGGTATATGAATGGCCTGAGGTATGAAATTCAGGATGAAATTAATATGGAAACCATCCAAACGGTGGAGGATGCCTATCAAATGGATTTGAAAGTTGAAGAGAAGCTGAGCTGTAAGAAAGGTCAGCGAGGCAAAGGCAGGAGTCAGCCCAAAGGCAAATCGGTTGCCCAAGATAAATACCAGAAGCCCAAGGACGACTGGAAGAAACCTCAGACTCAGATAGAGAGAGGTGGAAGTTTGCAGCGAGGGAAATATGCTGAGAAAAGAGGACAACATACTGAGAAGAGAGGAGGATATGCTGATAATAATAGGTTTCCTCGTACCAGAGGTAGAGGAAGAGGAAGAGGTGGAGTAATCACATGCTTCACATGTGGAAAAAATGGACACAGGTCATTCGAGTGCCCAGAGAAAAAGAAAGAAACTGGAGAGACTCACATCGCCGAGGCACAGAGGCGAGATGTTGAGGCAGAGTACACTAAAGGCGGAAGATCGTTGGTGATGCGGAAAGTCCTTTTGACGCCAGAGAAAGAGATGGAGAATTCAGCGCAAAGGAACAGTCTTTTTAGGACTGCTTGCAAGACCAAGGATAGAGTATGCAAGGTCATCGTGGACAGTGGAAGCACCGATAATCTCATTTCAACCGAGATGGTAGAAAAGCTGGAGCTGGAGACAACTGATCACCTGAGTCCATACAAAGTTTCATGGCTACAGAAGGGACATCAGGTAAATGTCACTAAA